>VZUI01046055.1:0-59700 GCA_013401135.1 Cettia cetti | reverse complement strand
TTTTTTGTTAAAAGCCATGTAATCTGTTTGGAAATGCCACCCTCTCTGCCCATTAATTTCTACTTTAAATTAAAGAGGAAAAAACATAATCCTGAGAAATGGGTTAATCAACATCTAGTTGCTTGCAGAAAATACAGCACATCTTTTTCTTTTCTCTCATTTTCTTTCTCAAAAGTAAAAGCAATAGCTTTGTTAAAATTCCATTGACAAAATATCACATTCAAGAAGTCACATTCAATTTTGTAATTGCTAACCCTTCTCCACTCAGCAAAGAAATTGTAAAAAGGCTATTCAAACCCATGCAACCCACAGTTGAAGGATATTCTTTTAAATGAAAATGAACATTCAGAGAGACCTCATACTCCATGTGCTGGGTCCTATCTGCTCAAAGCAGAAACTCCCAGCTGGAATCGTGCAGCACTCTTCTGGACAGCAAACTGGCTGGCCATCTGCCTGCTTCTGTCTCCTCTATGCTATTTCCCAGTTCCCAAAAGTATGCACTGCAGCTTCAATTCACTTCTCTTTACACTTGGCTGTACCAAGAGTACTATGCTTATAAGTTATTTGGCTGGTATGGACACCTCATATTAAAGAAATATAAATCCTTAAAAGTAGGTGAAGAAAATTACTTGATTACAAGCAAATAAAATTTTTTTAAAAATCAAAAACAAAACCAAACAACCCACAAAAACCAACTAACCAAACAAACAAAAACCAAACCAGAAAATAGTACTGGAGATCTAAGAATGAGAACACACCTCATTTGGCTGACCTAGAAGACTCAGCCACTGGCCCAGCAAGCTGCCTATTCTGCTGGCTTTTGAGCATTCAAATGAGAAACAGGAAGCAGACAGGGGCAACCATCTGTTTTACTCAATGTTATATTACAAAGGAAAGAGATTTCCCTGTGTTGTTAACATTCAGGGCAGGGAAAATATTATTTTCCCTCTGCAAGTAGGTTGTTCTACCTTTATTTGAGTGACAAAATGAACCACTGGAAGACCATTTCCTACCTTCTGTCCACCTCTTCACTCTGCAGACTAGTGAGCTAATGTATGTAAGGAAAAGTATAGAATTACTGTGCCATTACCGATTGAAATAAATCTTTATCTATCTGCAGTAGAAGAAAATATATACATGACTGAGGTAAAATCCACAGAAACTATGATGACCCTGACCTAGATGAGAAGAAAACTAGAGCTAATAGGTTTGCAGATATTTAATTAAGCAGAATTTGCTTAGGTTGCCCAAGTTAACTTTGACTTTCTCATTAGTGCCTAAGTTTATTGTAATTCAAATTCAAGCAGTTGTAGAAGCACTCTGTATCTTAACACTCAAACCCACAGTCTAAACAACAGTAGCCAAATGAAAATTAACAGAAATCCCAAAAAATCCCATCAGAAGATATAATTTTGCACTATGCCTATATATGAGAAATATGAAGATAATATTTCTTCTGAATACAACACTGAAAAGATTATTAGACTGCCTAACCCACCAAAAAAGTTTTCAAAAAAATTGGAAAAGGTTCAAAGAAACCTCATAAGGCTGATTCAAAGTCTGCAGTTTGAGATTCAAAAAGCTCTATTTACTTAACTTTTCAAAGGGAAAGGATTTTAATCTACTAAAAAAAGGCATAACAATATCCAGTGACTGCAGCTGAAATTGGATAAATTTTCAGCATAAATAAGGCATGGTTTTTATAGTAAAGATAATTATCCATGAGAAACATTCTAGTAAGTGATGTGCTCAATTTTCCATCACTCAAAAGCCCTCAAAACAAGACCAAATATATTTCTGAAAGACATATAAAGCTCAAACAGAAGTTAGAAACTTGCTACCCAAAATTAACAAATGGACAAAATCCTGTTCTGTGTTGTTGTTATTATGTTTTTTGTTTTGATTTGTTGTTTTGGTTTGGTTTTTTTCCCAAAAAATTCAGGCTATTTAATATAATTACATCTTCTTGAATTAATATCTATAAAAATTTTAACAAAATAGGTATTTTTATTCCATTTTGATGGTATCATTTACATTGAGGAGTAAAATGTTACAGAAAATTAACCCTCTTCCAAATATCTGACCAACCACCAAAAAGTCAGAGATAAAAAGTGGGGCCATGTTGCCTGTCCTAGGACATACATTACCTATATGACCACCAGTGTCTAGCAATTGAAAGGTAAATCTTGTAATATCAGTTATTTTCTTCCTCATACCCTCCATTCAGTTCAGCTTCACTGAAAGAAATCCTAAATACAAGAGAAGAATTTCCAGCATCACTGTATTTTTAAGTGCTTGGTTATTAGTACGGCTATCCTAAGAATAATTTCTTCACAGAAGATAAAAGAATCTAAGACATGTTTCCCTATCAGCAGTCTAAGATTTGTGGGTAGATACTGAGCTCCTGACTCCCAAACCTCTGATCTCAAAAGAGCCAGGAGCTGTCTCTCAGAGTTAAGCTTTTGTTTTTAAATGAGAAAAAGACATTCAGTCCCCACTGAGGTCTCAGTTTAGCAGAAATATAGAAATGCAGAAAACCAAAATTTTTCACATTTCCTTCCCCCACCTAAAAACTGCTAGCAGCTAATTCAACTCTCTTGAAGTCTACCCAAGTGTAAACTTTCTTCATTAAGCTGTGACATTTATTTAAAAATAAACTTTGTTCTTATATTTGGCATTTTTGTCTTACTGTGGTCGACAGCCACCTGGCCAAAAATATTACTTAAAAGAAGTTTCTGCAAAAGCTGTTTAAAAACCTTCTGGTTTGATTTAATGCAAACATAACTAAAATACCAACTTGAAAACTGAGCCACTCATTTTATCTCTGCTAATAGGTTATTCTATTTAGTACATAACTGACTATGGAAAAGATTCTGAAATGTATCTTCTTTACAAAAATATACTGAAATCTTACCAGCTTGGTAATTCTCTTTGTCTAAGCTTGCACAGTTATATATCATTCTCTACTGGGATAGCCAAAAACAAGTGGAAGGAATGCCAAGTATTTTCACCGAGGTGTTACTTTCAAGAGGTGTCAACACCAGGACAGACTAGTTTTGTTTGTTTGTTGTTTGTTTGTTTGTTTGTTTGTTTTGAGGAAGTTTGGGTTGTTTAGTTTTGTTTTTTGGGTTTTTGGGTGGGTTTTTTGGTAAAATGACAGCAAGTCTTACTGCTGGAACTGGAATTCTCCTCTAGAAGTTGGCACATGCATTGTAATGATCCCCAGTCTGCATTACTTTTTTATTGTTGGGTAAAGCAGTTGGACCTGCCCAAGGAAAACCTTCAGAGGAGTAGCTTTTGTTTATTAAGATATATTTTTCAGACTTCACATTTGTTGACAGCAGCAGCTGATTTAAAATACTTAAATCTTTATAAGGGATTTGGCTGAGTACCTCTTCATAGCAGTCCAAAAAGTGTTGGACTTTGGATTTGTGGTTAAACCACAGGTGATAGCGGTATGGCTGAACAGTGGTTGTACCAGCATCATGTCTTCTCTTTTCCCCAACCTCCCTGACTTGCAGCAAGAATACTGGGAGTGGACAAGAAACTGGGAGGTGACACAGCTGGGACAGCTGACTCCAACTAGTTAAAAGAGTGTTCCCTGCCATGTAACATCATGCTCAACATTAAAAACTGAGAGAGGAGGGGGAGAGTGTAGCAATGTATTTGGACAACTTAGGCCATTCTGTGTACCAGCCAGTTTATAGATAACAAGCCACCTGCAGTCTTGTTTTCAAGGTTCTCAGGAACTCATCAAGGTTACTGAGAAAACAACAGAATGAAAAACAGGAACGAAGAGCCTGAGAAACTGCGGACAAAGAATGCAAAGCCTAGATACAGGACACAGAACGTGATGATGGATGCTTGATCAATTAGGTCCTGAAGGAACTGTGCCCGCCTTGGGAACCAGTGAATTAGACAGTCTAGACACACCTGAAGGAGTGGACAGTAGTGCTAGAAAACTATAACTGGGGTCTAATGTAAACAATAAAGTGGCTTCTGATGAAAATCATATTCGTTCTACTATTCAGTAGTCCATTTTCCCTGCTGCAGGAGAGGAAGAAAGTGATGACTTTTTTGGCTTTCAAGGTCACTACTGTCCGGAGATTAGCTGAGCATTGGTCTTCTCATGGGAGGTGGCATGTGACTGTCTTTGCATTACTTGTGTTTTTCCTCTCTCCTCCACTTGTTAAGCTGTCTTTACCTGAACCCACAGTTTTCACACTTTTTTTTTTCCTGGTCTCTGCTTCTAGCAGGAGTAAAGTGGTGAGTGAGCAAGTGGCTGAGTGCTTAATGGCTGCTCAGGGTCAATTCATGACATTCACATTCTCCCACTATTCAAGCCCAAAACAGGAATAGAGCTTAATGATTTATTTTTTTTTAATCAAATAGGAACACAAGCATAACACATTTCTAGGCCTCAAAAACATGAGTAACTATAAATAATATAGGTTGCTGTCATAGTAATATCTCAGGCTTAATAGTGGTTTGCCCTGTATACCCTAATACCCCAAAATCCAAATTTGCACAACGATAAGCCACAACCATTGTCCAGGAAAAAAAAGGTATAGTTGCAAGTGGTTTTTAACTTTTTTCTTTTCCAAGAAAATGTGAAACTTTCATTTACTTCATTTTACAATTAGTATAAACTTGTTATTTATTAACTGTTCATGTTTTGCACTTAGATTGCAGAAACTTAGGATATGCCTGTTAAAAGCAACATTAATTGTTCCCTTGAGTAGGAAGATGTGCTTAACCTTATAGAGCTGTATTGGCAATAGATTTCTAATATCGCCTTTTTGCATTCTAGCTCTCTAAAAAAATCACAAAATTGTGTAGAACAGAGAACTTCTCCTAATGTCCCACTGTGACCCAATGCCATCACAAGGGAGATGCAATGAGCACCACAGAGTCAAAGCAGGAAAAGAGGAAGTTTAATTTTTCTTACAGCTTATATAGAATTCTAGAGAAGAGACCACATTGGAAGATTGAGGTTCAACCTCTTCAATTCCACTGGTCTTAGAAAGTGTCCATCAATTGTCCTTTCTACAGAAAGGAATGTAAACAAGACGAGGAATTCTGAAAACATTGCTTTGTTTGCATGAAACTTTTGACTCCAAGAACTAGAAGGCTGGAAGGCAAGATGACATCCCACAGACAGAAGAGGACATGATGGTAATATTTTTTTTAGTAAAAAACTACTTCTTAGCACTTTGGACAGAATTAAGTGTGTGAAAATAGTCACTGTATAATTTCACTGAGCTCTGCTTAGGTATTTGTGTTCCCTCATGTGAAGGAACCACATGCTTATTTTACTGTTTTATTCTCAGACTGCCACCTTCAAGACTGTTCTCACAAGAATAAAGAATCAGAAAACAAAATTAGGCTTAGACTTTCCTTTTTCATAATATTCTGTTTCACAAGCCAGTGCACTAATTGCAAATTTCACTGATGTTTGAATTCATCAGGTTTAATTAGAACCTATGTAACATTTTTATGCCTATCTTAAGACTACACATTTTAAGGAAGCGAAGAACCTATAAAATATAGACCCATTTATTCTGGTGATTTCTTTGACTTCCAGTGAGCACTCTACTTAGGGAAAGATAAACTTTCTTGAAAATTTCATTTTATTACACAATCCCATTTACTCCTGCTAGTCATAAACAAATTAAATAACAGCCATAGACATTTTGACAATGCTGAAGAATTTGCAGGTAATTTTAATGATGGAAAACATACTTCATCACACTTCTCAGAGTGTTCCAAAATGATCTTTGGCAGCAAGGCTGATAATTTGATTGTTCTGTAGTGTACAAATACATAATTTCAAAAACAGAAAACATTTTATTGAGAAAATAATTTTATAGAGAAAATAATTAAATGTAAATGAAGTCCTTGTACAGGATGTTAATATGTAGTGATATATACAGATATAATTGAAAAAGAATAATAAAGAATAGCTCATCTAAATATCCCATTAAAATTATTTTCACGTCAGAACAAGTATCCTGGTATGATATAGTCCTCTGCATCATTAATTTGAAATATAAGATATTGAATAAGTTCTTTGCTTCCTTCTTCCCATCTTTCTATTCCCTCCTAATTTTAGGATCAAATATCTTTCAAATTTTTCTGTGCTCAGTGGCACTCCAATTAAAACTGAATTAAGACACTGCCTATCACGTAGGTAGACTACACAAAGAAATGAGCTTCTGGACAGTAGGTTATAATAGTTATTTTAATTCTTTACTTTGAATTACCCATAAAAAAAATTAACATTCATTTTATATTGTGTCTCATAGATTGTAGATTCCATATTTTCCCTGAAAGGGATGCATTCTTTCATGAGTGCCTCAGGGCCACCCTGGCAAGCAGGCCCTGTGGGGGGACATGGAGAGGACCAGCCCCACTCTGGAGGTGCTGCAGGTACACGGGGTGAGCAAGCAGCTGGCATTGTCTAGGCCTTGGGTGGATTAAACCTAGCCCAAACAGCACAGAACCCAAAATCCATTCCAAACCTCTGTTGGTTATGCAGTAATCTTCCATGGAAACACTCGATTATTGCCTGGAGTTTGGAGAGTAAATCACAGAATCACAGAGTATTCAGAGTTGGAAGGGACCCAAAAAGATCATCAGTTCCAGCTCTTAAGTGAATGGCCCATAAGGGGATCAAAGCCAAACCTTGGTGTTATGAGCACCATGCCCTAATGGATTTAGTCACCATTTTTGTAACTGGGCCTGGCAATACATGTAATTTTATTTGCTATTTTTTGTTATCTCAGCATTTTTGACTGTTACTAAGATTTTTTTTCTCCTGGTTTTGTTCTCTTACTGATCCAACATCTCACTTAAGGCATTAACTATGTGTAATTAATATCCTGATTTTTTACTTTTGTTTACCATGAGGGTTGACAGAAATTCATTCTGATGGGAAAGATATGTAGTTATCTTAGTACTCAAAAACCAAATCAGGGAAATGTTTAATAAAGGCAGCATGATTACACTTAAGTATAATCTGTAATCAAGTGTAATCCTGATTTAACTGATCAGGGAAAAAAAAAAAAAAAAAAAAAAAAAAAAAAAAAAAAAAAAAAAAAAAAAGCTTAAATCAAGAAACAGTCAATGTTACAGACCAGAGAGAAGATTGAACTATTTCCTGGCACATTTCTTTTACTGTTTCAAAGTTCAAAAGATAGCTGAGGTTCTTTTGGATGAATTTAGACAGGATCAGTCAACATATGTTGTCTTCTCTTTTTTTTCTGATTAATTGCAGTAAGCATCACATGCTTATTTAAGCAGAATCATCTGCATGGAATTAATCTGTTTATTGATTAGCACAAAGCAACTTCAGCTGAATCTCATTTGATACAACATGGTGATCCAGTATCCAGAAATACACTGCAAGGAGAGGAGCCTCCCTTTCTATTTTCTTTATCTTTTTAAAATGACAGTTCACATATTTGATAAGGATTTCTATATAGAGTTAATTTTTATAGACTGCAAAAATTGTTCATTTTTGACAAACTGGCCTTAATACCTGTTGTAAAGAGTGTTCTATTACTATGGCTTAGCATTACACCTACTACAAAAGTAAGTTCTAGCCAACCATTTACAACCACTACATCTGACAAAGATGTAGTATCTATTTTAATGACAAGTATTCAACAGCTAATTTTACTATAGCTTTAAAGACATACAAGTATTTCAAACTGCTCACTTTTTAACTTTATTGTGTGAATCAAGAGTACCTATCCTAAATTTTCTTTCTGTGAATTGCACAGAACATTAAAAATATACTAATAGGTCTGCTCAGTACAAGAATATAGTTACTGACTACTCTGGTATAGGTAACATAGCCAACAGGTGTAACTGTAAATTTTTGTGGAGTATTGGATATATCTATTATAAAAACACCACATCTTAATTGTTTCTGTTGTGAAAAGTTGCTTAGGTAGATAATTAATCCTGGTGACTATATTAAGAAGGGCTTTGGAAAGATGTGATTACTTAAAGTAGGACAGGGAATTTGCTAAAGACCAAGAATCCAGCAGTGGATTCTGACGCCTGGAAAACATACAGATTACAAACCACAAATAATGAACCCATATTTATCAAGTAATGCTAACTGTATTATATATAGTAAGGTTCCTATACCAATAAGGTAGAAGAAAATAGAGAGCTTGAAGCTGCATTGTGAAACAAAGTCAAAGCAAATGAGAATCATCATTACATCACAACAGGTGTATTAAAAGCTTGAGATGTTCGTTTGACATTTTTAAAACAAATAAACCTTAAAAATCAAAGGTGTGGCAGACACAAGAAAAATATAGATATTAAAAAGCAAGGCATCATTTTTTGTGACTGATTCATTCATGTCATAAACTTTTTTTCACTCAAATAATGAATGATGTGGGGAAAAATGATTTAGGATAGTAAAGTTTCACTTTATATCCTGGAATTTTACATTTCACAGAACAGTTAAATGTATTTTTCACTTGTTAGCATCTCTATTAATTTGCATAGGTCTCCACTTGTTAATATTCTAACTTTTTAGATAATCATCCTATTTAGATTTGCTTATTTAGCTGTCTCCCTCCATGCATGTCTTCAATGGGGAATTCAATTGGTAATTTAACAGCCAGGACTCTTCCCTAATGCTGTTGATGTGTTCCTAATAATTAACATTCTGTGAACAGCTGCATTGTTAGATGTCAAAATAGATTGCACCAAAAATTATCTTTTGTATGTTGTGGGCTTAGTGGACAAAATGAAAAAGGATTCTTTATTGATAACTAGAGTTCTTTGTACAATGTTATAAGTTAATAAGGTTCAATTAAAATTGCCAAGTTGTGAGCTTCTTGCACATCTCTGGAGCTTTGAAAGAAGAAAGTTTAATGAATGGTTGAACAGTTATCCCGATACCCGGGTAATTAGAGAATGGATAATTAATGTGCATCTGTGGTAGACTCTGGGGTACTGTCAATGACCCTGCAGTGTGGGAGAAAAAGGAAATTATGAGCTTGGCATGGGAATACAGCTTTTCCTATTTTCTTAAATTTTAGATCTACATCAGTGTTTAATTAAAAGAAGAAATGAATTACCATTAAACCATTAGGCAATGAGCTCTGATTGGTTATGGTCCACATGGATTTTGAAACTGATAGAAACTTGGGAGATCAGAAAAGATTTTTTGGGGATCCTTTCAAGTGTCTGAAGAAATTTCCACAGAAGACAGCAAACATTTAGGGAAAAGAAGCTTAAAGGCTGGAAAGCATGATTGTAAAAGACATCTGTATTTCTGTACAGGTTCTACTGTCACCAATTTTATTTTTAAATTAATGTGCAATCGCCCCAGTCCTTGCAGTGGGGGCTGTGGGGCAGCCTCTGTGAGGAGAGGGCAGGACTGCCCCATGCTGCACATGGCCAGCTCCAGCCAGATATTGGGGGGAGAAAAAGGCATGGCTGAGCCCCTCAACCAAGCTGGTGCTGCCTCTAGGAATATACATTTAAGCAAGTGCAGAAATAGAGGGAAAAATAATGTTACAAGGAAGAGGAGGAGGTCCATGGCACCAGAGAAGGTGTTCCCTGAAGCCTGTGAAGCTGTTGGGGCATCCATGTTGGGGCAAGGGAAAAGTGTGAGGAAAAAGTGGTGCTGGAGATGAGCTAATAGCTGGCTCCACCTCTGTCTCCCAGTGATGCTGCAGGGACAGGATGAGGATGGGGCATGCAGGCAGAGGAGGTGGGAGTGAAGTTAAGTCTGGAAAAAAGGGTATTAATGGTGTTGCTTTAATGTTTCCTCTTTTATTTCCAACTTCTTGAATAAATAATTACATTTTTATTTTGTCTGGCAATCAGTTAATTTTTCCCTAGTACAGGCTGCCTTGCTGATAATGGTAATTAATAAGCAATTTCCCTGTCTTACTTTGACCCATAAGCTTGTTTCCTGTTCTTCCTATTTTTCCCCTGTGGTTTTGCCCAAGGCTAACCCACCACAAGATGTTATAACTTTAAATGGGGTGAGGTTCATAATGACTGCAATTTAGTCTTATTAAACTTTAAAAGAAATACAAAATCACATTTTCTATAAAATATTTTGTTTGTACAAGTCTTGTACAAATTAATAAGTCTGAAGAACACTTATTGAAAGATAGTCCTCACAGATGTTAGATAACTAGGTAAGCTGATGCAGTAGTTTCTAGAGGGATTCAGAGGAAAATTGCTTTTATGTCCTGAAGCAAAATAGCATTCCATATTTCACATGATAATAAAATGTATCCTCAGGGTAAGTAAGCTGACTCTACTTTTAAAACAAAACACAATTCAATTTGTATGCAAAAGTAAAGTACTATTTTATGAGAACAAGTAACTCTCCTGAGCTTACTGTTTTAGCAGATTCTAATACCTTTTGTAACAGTACACTAGCTCCAAATTAATGCTGGCTAGCCATAACCAACTAGATTTATAAGATTCATTGGAATGTTAAGCATCAACTCATAGTTAAATCACTAAAAGTGATTTAAGAATTTCCAACATGTGGCTTGAAGATAGATATGCCCTTGAACACAGCTAAACTTTTGAGTATCTGAGCCTGTCAGCTTCTTTGAAAAACACAGATATACACATGTAACAGTTAGTTTAGCCAAATGTGTAATTTACACACTTAGCAGAAAAAACAAGAACAAAAAATGTTTCACACACACATATTTTAAAGTATCTAAATATAAGTTCAATTGTATCTATTAAAAAAACACATTAAAATACAAGTCAAGAATACTTAAGGAAACCAGTCATAGATGAATTTAAAGGCAGCTTTATGAACAATCCAGATGGAGACAATGCCCTAATTAAATTTAAGCATTCCTTATTTTTTGTTTTGCTTTTATTTTTTCTAGTTGACTTGACTTTTCTAGTTTCTTATCAGTCATTTTAGATGTACTTCCAGAAAATGTGAAACCCATACCACACCTACAAACTAGAACATTGTCTAAATAAGAAAGTCAATTTAGTCTCTCTGGTAAAGAGCAAGTTGACAAAAACTGCCTGTGTTTGTCCACATCCATCATAGACACTTCTCAAAAATTAGTTTCAGGACACTGCAAGTCAGAACATTTCCAACATCAAAGTATTTTATTGATTATTTTTCTGGTTTAACCCCAGCTGAGAACCAAACACCACACAGACACTCAGGCCCTCTGCTCTCCTCCCCACCCCCATCAGGACGGGTGACAAACTTAGACAGTAAAAGTGAGAGAACACTTGGGCTGAAATAAAGGCTGTTCAACAGGTAAAATAGAAGTTTTGCATGTGAGCAAAGCAAAATGAGGAATTCATTCACCACTTACCATGGACTTAGCCATTCCCAGGAAAGCAGGGCTGCATTGCTCATAATTGTGTTTTGGGAAAATAAACATCTTCATTCTGAACATCACTGCAGATGTTCAGAATGAAGATGTTCCTTCTTCTTCCTTCAGTTACATTGCTGAGCACACTGCCATACCTTATGGAATATCCCTTTAGTCAGTTAAGTCAGCTGTTTCAGCTGAGTCCCCTCCCAGCTCCTTGAGCACCCCCAGCAAACTGGCTGCTGGGTTGGGGTGAGGAGCAGAAAAGGCCTTGGCTCTGCATCTGAACTGCTCAGTAATATCCAGCACACTCCTGTGTTATTAAAATGTTTCCAGCACAAACTCAACACACAGCTCCATACCAGCTACCGTGAAGAAAATTAACAGTCAAAACCAGCACATTTATGCAAATAGGATGTTGACTATATAAATAGGATATATAAATAGCAAGAGCAGAAGAAATCTGCCTTTTAACCAAAACCTGGTAAACCTCTAGAGCTGGTAAAACACTGAAAAGGACAAATTGTGCAGGTGAGTGATATAGCAGGCCAAGGGCAGAGGAAGATCTGCAGCAATGTCAACAGTGATTTCCACAAAGCAATGTGGAACTTTATGAAGTAGATTGATTCTTTTCATTTCCCCCCTCAGAAGCTTTACAGTTTCCATTTCTTTCATCTTATGAGTCAGAGACGAGAGAAAAGACATTCTTAGTTCACTTAACCTATGCCCATAGTATCACATAAACTACAGTATCTTCAACAGCATTGGAGTAGAATGTTTCTAAAACACCTATAAATATTTTTATAAACTTACAAAGCAGTCACAAGTGGACAGAAGTGTGTCTCTGTGTACCTACATTGAACATCCTGTTAAAAGGAATGGGAACTCCAATCAGTTCTAATATTTCAGATTAACTAAAGACTTTCAAAGAGAAAATGAAGAAAGAAAAAAGGTCTTTAAAAAAAAATTTAGAGGGAGATATTGGCACACAGCTTATCTTCAAGAAGTTTATTCAGGTTTAAGTTGCCATTAGAGAAAAAAGAAAGGAATTATTGGTGTCATAAATGAAAATGACAACATACTAAACTACAACTCCAAAAAACCAGCATTGGTCTCTGGCTTCACATATGCATAGTTATATCCATTAATGGTTTTGAAAGTCTTAAAAGCATTATTTAGTAGATGCTGGAATTAGCATCTAGGCATGACACTGCAGTCACAAACCTGAAGTTGTCTAAGACTTTCTGGAAGCCACAGGCAAATTTTAGTTATGTTGTAAAACTGATGCACAACACATACTCTAGAAGCAGGAAAACCCACACTGTAACAGGATGCTGAGAACAAACCCTACCTGATCCCAGAATTTAGAAGCCTTAGCTGCAGAAGTGATTCTACATATTTGATGTTCTTCTAAAAATCTGCTCTTGAGTGTTAAAGTTTATATATACCAGCGTATAAATTTAGTTTTGGTTTTTTTGTATAATTCTGTCACAGGTGATGGTGCTGCTTCCTTGAGGTAGCTGAAACAGAGCCCTTTTTTACCTAGCAAAGAAGATGGTATACAAAATACTATTTTCTAGCAGTAGAGCTGTTAATAGAGATTAACAGCCTATTCACAAAAATAGTTCCTGAAGAATTTCTACCTTACATAGAAGACTCCCTCTGAGTACTTCTGCAGGACTGAGTGACTGTTTTCTAATTCCCCTTCCAGTTTCACCAAGAGAAAGAGAGAGACCCACAAAGATGAGAGACACTGGAATCTGTCCAGATTAGTAGATCTGTTCACTGCTGATAAACTGCTGAGAATATCACATGATAATCTATTGTCTAGTCAGACAGAGAAGTACTGAGCTGTATGATCCACCAGACCTAAGTGCTGATCGGATTTAAGTAACAATGAAGGCATTGAAGTCAAGAGCTTTTTCTTTTTGATTGAGCTATCTTAAAATTTTTCTTACCATATAGATAGCAACAGGGGCTTTCAAAACATGTTTCTCAAACAATACCTTGGTCATTTGTCTTCTGGCCACTCACAAAATGCCTGTCTAGGAGAGTCAGTATTTAAGTGAATTCATGAGTTCAAACACACTGTTCGAGCAGCACAGGAGCAGTGTTCACTCAGAATGCTACTTCTACTGTACTCATTTTTTTCTTGTCTTTCTCTCCATCAATCTTTAGGATTCTGTACCAGTTCAGAAGATTGAGATGATAATTTTACAGCAGTATTCAAGGTAAAACACATTTTGTTCTGATGCTATGTTGATGGCTATTGTTAGGTGAGAAACAAGTCATTTGCTGGCTGAAATTATAAGATTAATGACACTTCTATATTATCCTGCCAAGGGAATTTAGTTTAAATATGTATGAACTTAAACTTCCATACAAATGCAATAGCATGTCGTTCATAAAAAGAATGGAAATAAAGTATGCAAATAATGCTGTGTAAAAGCCTGGTGTTGTATCCACTGTGCATTAAAATTCTTTGTCCAGCAGTGCATTTCACATTGAAATAGCTTATAAGTAAATAAAAAAATCGGAAAACAGGATTATTGTCTTTAAATATACAAGGTTCCTGGCAAAATATTTGACACAATGAATTCTTCTCAATATATACATTTTTTAATCGGTTATATATAGTAACCTAAGTTATGTTTTCATTCTCGCATGTTCTGTATATATATATTGTGTAGCATTTTGTTCCACCTTTTCCCTATAATTTTATTTCCTTCAGAAATAAATTAAGGTGCTGTCAATGTTTACCAACAGGTTTACTGTATATTGGTCTTTCTCATAAAGAAGATATTGTCTATTAAAAAATGAAAACATAGTTTCAGAGTATTTTCAGGGAAACTTCATTGCCACAGTAAATTTGTTCTCATTGCCTGCAAACTTATTTCATCTGTGCAAAGGTGTTGTGCACATTTGAAGCAATAAGTGTCATCTTTGGAAATCTTTGAGCATGGTGAAAGAGCTAAACAATAAGAATAAGCAGGTTCTCTGGAGTCAATCTTCTGCACCATGAGAAGAAAAGGACTGATAATGCAAAGAATCTGCCACTTTATTTTCAACCTGGAATGCAAATATCTCCCTAAAGGTATTACATTTTGATTTCAAAACAACAAAACTAGCTTTCTTTAGTTAAATTAAATGAAAATAAATTCAGTTTCTCAAAGTATCTTTTTAAGACCAAGTTAATGCTTATAGATAAGAAGACAGGGCAAAAGAGTGAAGAAAAATTAGAGGCAAGGAATTAGAAAAAGAGTAGGAGACAATGAAATTAATCAAATAATCCCTTTGTTGATTATATGTTGTTATGGATTCCTTCAGTCCCTGAAGTATCAGTTTTCAAACTATGTATTTAACCAGCACACTATTTACACAGACCTTTTTATCACATAATGGTTTTCCCCTGAAATCAGCATATTACAGGTTCTCTGCATATGTGACATTTAATTGTACATACAACTCTGAATTACATGATACCATTAGATCACAAGGTGTACACAAAATTCAGATATGTTTGCAGTTTCTGCAGTTACGATTTGTGTAGCACTACTTGGGTTTAGTATCCCTATTTGCAATTTTTTTTTCCACAGAATAAGACAGTGTTGTTGTGAGCTTTAAGAGCAGTAGTTGCCCTTAACTGAAGACAAATAAGAACAGAAGTTTTAACATAAATGCACAAAGTTAATATGTGGACCCTTCAGGCCTTATCACTCCAATAAGTACAATCCAAGTAGATCAGTTACAGAAAACTTCAGCTTCTTCAGTTTTGGACATAGGAAAGGATAGGATTTTTTGAAATTTTCATCTTTGGGCAAGGCACGTGCTCATAACACATTCTACAATGAAGACCATGGTCTAAAAAGAAAAAATTAGATGCCTGAGATGAAATGACAGCAAAATCGATTTTGACTATAAAACAGATACAAACATATGAATTATTATGAAACATTGCCTACATGCGAATTAATTCTAATTATTCTTGTATTCTCTCTAAAAGCTTGGTTTACAAAGTAATTTCACTGATTTCAACATTATTTTCCCAGAATGATACCACCATAAATGAGGGGAATTTGACCTTTTTTATGGAGAACTTGCTACACTAGAATGTGGAAAGTAATGGAAATCTTAAGGTTAAGATCATGTGCAGCACGAAGTATAAAGAGTAAATCAAGCAGAATTCAGAATGACTTTTGAAGAAATAGAATAACCTTTAACATAACCTTTTATAAAAGAGAAATCGGCTTTCTAATCCTTTGTAACCTACATGAAATGAGATTTCATTTAATCACTTGTAGGTGTTGTTTTTTCATTATATCCATCAAGTTACTTAGTCAGATCTCTTATTTGCTTCCTTAAAAAACAGAAGGAAACCTGATACCAGGAAAAAAAAATGTCCCTAAATAACCAACCTATCCAATGACAGATTTTGTAGGAGGTTGTTTGTTACTGTTTGTTGGTTTTTTTTTTTTTAATTAAAAGAAAGAATGCTAAGAGAGATTACATTTTTAAAGCCAACTTTTTTTATGCATGTCAAGTCACAAAAGAAAGGTAGTCATTACAGCAAAATGCTTTAGTGTCTTATCTCCAACAATGAACAATGTGCATTTTTAAAAACTATAAAATCTATGAAATAGACATTTTGCATAATATGCTAAGAAGAAAAATTATTCCTATTACCAGACAGGTCATATTTGGGTAATACTTTCATAGAATATTCTAGACTATAAAAATAATCATCCATAATTATGCATAACAGATTATTTTAGTATTCTCAAACTGGATGGAATAAAAAATGGATTTTAAATAGTGAAAAGCTCTGTTAGCCATGTCCAAAAAAAAAAGTCACAAAAGTCTTCCATATTGTCACTATTTGTATATTTTAAATAGACTTTACTCCATGAAGTTAGATAGTGCCCCCAGTGACTAAGGTAAAATAAAAATGTCTATTATTCTAGAACATGCTCTGATGTACAATATTAGCATCAAATATTTCATCTAATCAACAGCAAAATTTGATTTATTTTCATTCAGTTCCTTGATTTCCTTCCTTCTTCATATGGAGTTTTATTATTGTACCTAGTTCAGGGCAATGGAATTTATGTACATGTGCTTTAATTTAATATTTTGGGGTTTTTTTTAAATTTAATTGTTGATGATGCAGAGTTACCATAGACCAGGAGTTTGTTTTTTTAATTAAAGTTTTGATGCTTATGTGGTGTCCAAGTGGTAGATTAATTCGTTTAGTATTTCACATCCTATATGCTCAGAAGTTTAGATATTTTCTTTCTATAGTTGATTTTTGATGAACACTCAAAAAGAGTTCTTTACATAAATATTGCTTTATATTTTTTCAATTCTTAGATTAGTTTATTTTTTTATTTTTTTAGAGTTGAAAAAGTCATTTTTCATATGCATTTTTACATTTTCCTCTTCCATATGTGATGCTTTTCTGTAAAGTCAATTTTGTTAAACCAGACCACACAATCTAAAATAACACCTAATGATAAATAAACTGAATTTTTTCTTGTCTACTGCATTATTTTAGAAATGTTGCATGAAGCTTATTCAGCTCTAATATGTACATATTTTTATTTGGTGTAAAGTCAAGTTGTATGGACTTTGATCCTATCTAAACAAAAGCCTCATCTGACACAGATGCAAAACTGAGTCTTCATTTCTATTCTTACAGTCATTCTTGAACTTTGGCAAATTTTGCATATGTTCTGTGTGTTCTTTTGGTTTTAGAAAAAATTTAAATGCCTTTAAATTATGCCTATTTATTTTCTAGTGAGGTAGACTAAGTATCGCACAATTTCCATCTTAACTGAATACTACATTTCCTGGCATCAAAAGAACAGGCCTAAGGACTAATGAAATTTTCAGAGAAATCTGGCTAAGATTTCAGGTTTTCTAAAACCAAATATAGAAAATATCATTTCTGTGTCAGTTTGCATTAAACAAAAATTTATACATAAACAAAATTGCAAAAAGGAATCACAAACAACATCTCCACAAAGCTTTCTCACTGCAGCTGTAACTGAAAAGAAATACAATGACAGGTCCTGATACTTTTTCCACAAAATTATTTTCCATCCTTGGTGGCTGGGCGCATTCCTTTAACATACTTATTGTGCAACAGCCACAGAGACACGTCTGTGTTTTTACTCATCTGGGTAATTAATACATAACCTATCTGAAAAAGTCTTGTTTGTCTACAACAGCAAGTTCTTGGCTCATTGGTTGAGTATTCTCATAAACATGCAGGATTCTTCCCAAGAGCTGGAGAAGTGTCTTTGGCCACAGAAATGTCTGCTAGTTGAGCAGTGTCTCATCAATTTAAAATACTGCTCATTCACCAGTGCACATGGTTAAGGGGAAAAGTTCATACTTTGTCTGAAAGCAACATGTGGCGTTACAATATGTGGTAAAACAAAGTAGGGTAAAGTAGGTTTAGTGTGATTGTCCTTTTTTAATGAGTTTTATTCTAAGTGCTACTAGAACTCTAACAGTAGGTGGTGATGTGTTTAGTGAAAGGTCATTGTGGTGGAATTCTGGTTGTATTGTTCTATAACAGCAGATGTTATGCAATCCCAACAATATGCCTATGAAAAGTAAAAGTGCTAGTAAAGTATAATAAATATTTGAAATTTCTATAATGTAATGTAATATATATCATATCAATGGGGAAACATTTACAGTAATGAAACATTGATAGCATTAATTCTATATACAGTGGTTATGGCAAAAGATTATTTAACATAGCTTTTAACAAACCAATATTTAGAAGCTATTTAAACTATATGAAATCAAAGTAGCTAACAGAGAACAAAGGAAAGATAGGGTGGGAAAAATCTGCTTGATATTATTTTTTGAAAACATTGCTTAATATATTCCTTTTCTTCCTTGCCCACTGTCACTTATTTTGTACATCTACAAAATACCAACTTGAGGGAAGTCATGCAGTTTTACAAATTCATCTGCTTTCTGACCTTTTAATGCCAGTGTTGCACTTAGCAGAGGAATACTCTAAAGAGTTTTAAATACCAGAAGTCCATTAGACAAAACATAGCAGCTGAAAACTACATATAAAACTTTTTGCTTACTTGAGCCTATATCCTCACATAATGTAAGCAAGGATAATTGAGAATTAATGTTTATAGCTGTCAGTTGCTCTCAGATATATTAAACAACTAGACTGATAGCTATCACCTTGTAAGTGTATGTTCACTTAATAACTGTAACATTACATATCTTGTAGTGATTGGATATTTATGCTACATGGCAGAGTTCATAGCACTGCAATTACACATGTATTTAACTTTAAACACTGTGACCTTCTTGAGCATTGTTCAAAATTAGCAAAAACTACCATAAAATCCTGATTTATCATTTAAAATATTATACTGACCCATATGTATACATTCGCTCATAAATTTCCATTAAAGTATTAACTAAATTATTAAAATACTTGGAAAATAAGTAAAATCTATTACAGACTCCCTGAGCCCCATTTTAAAGACCTGACATTGAAAATTAGTCCTTCTAGAAATTTTAGCAATTAAAGCAGAACCATCCATCACCGTTTTTCCCCATTGTTTGTTCTTTGGTTTTTTGTTTGGTTTTTTGTTGGTTTTTTTTTTTTTTTTTTTTTTTGTTAGTTTAATGGCTTACATGTCATTAGTGGAGATAGACTTAGAAAAGCTTCAGAGAATTTATTGCAGTGCAAAAAACCTAAGTACCTTGGCTGCAAATGCTATCATCTCTCTATATATCTATCAATGGTATCCCAACATTACAGTAATGGAATATGTTGAGTTACCTAAGAATTTCTTGTGATTTTGGTATATTAAGAACATGGAACAGGTTTTTCTTGGCCTGAATTCTCTGCAGATATTCATTCTGAGCATGATGGCTTTCATACCACCCTTGCTGAGATGTGTTAAGCAAGTGTGAATGCTGTTATCTATTGACAAAAACGACTGTGTTTCTGCAAATTATAGCAGAATTGATAGAGGGATCAAAGTTGATACTAGCTTCTATGTCCATTTGATAAAAAATGTCTGGCCTTTTTATTGTAGAATAATTCAATTTTTTCACTATCAGATTTAGCAAATATAATCCCGAAGAATGAGGGAAGCCTTGATGTTCAGAAAAGCCTTTGCAAAAGCTTTTTTTCACTCTTTCTTTCATAAACAGTCTATGTTTTCCTTGATAGAGGTGATTCAATCTTGCCTTTTTTCTCTTTTTTTTTTTTTAATTTTTTCCCTGTTTTCTTTACCTGCATGAATAGGATCTTCTTTTTAATTTCTCCTTCTCTACCTTTTTACTGGTAAATACTGCAAGTAAGACTTTACTAGTACCTTAAAGGGAGCCCAAGGATTTCAGCTGAATAAAATTATCATCTTTGGCTCAGTGGTAACAATGAAGAGGATTGGTAGGGATTGAAAATCCATTCTGGAAGCTAGAATAAAATGCTTTTGCCACTAAACTAGAAATCATAATTTGAGCATTTCTGTTTGATACAAAAGACTTAGATTGATTTTTGGTAAGTTTTATTTCTTCTAAATGAAGAAAGCAAAATTATATTTTAGAAACTGTCCTGGCTGTAAAGTAGAACTTTATACCGCAGCATAATGTCTTATACTCGGCATGAACAATGTTACTGGAAAAAGTTCAGAAATGGCTCTTTTGCTTTCATGATTCAAAGTCATAGGGATATTTTTCATTATTTTCTGTTAGAAAATCCAGAGTTATTGTTTTGTAATCTCTTCACCCTAAAGAAAAAATTACTAATTCAAGAACGTCAGAACTTAAAATAAGAATGTAAAAACATAATTTCACTTTTGAAGTCCTATAAAACATGACTCACCAATACGACATCAACATTGAGAGTATGATTTGGCTTCAGGTTAAACAGATATACTCATCACATTTTGTTTAATTTTTTTAAACCTCAATCCACCCTCTGTAATGCCATCACAGGTAAAAGAATATTTTTCAAGACATAAGGACATGTGGTGGTCCTTACATTCCTGTGAAATAAAACTGAAATATTGTTAAAGAAATCTTAAAAATCCATAATCATGGCCTAAAAATAGGGTGTGAAAAGGTGAAATCATCAAAACATAATCACATAAATGAATGGATGAATGAATGAATGAGGATGGTTTTTGTACACCAAAATCGTTTTGCTTTGATCCTAAGTTGTGGGCTTTTTTTCTTCTTACTATGTAAGGGTCCTAAGATTTTATTCTCAAGTTGTACTGAGAAGAAAAAAAAAAAATCAAAACATCAGAATATTTATTTTCATATGTTTAAAAAACCTTAGGACCTATCTCTTGAAATGATGAATTTCCAAATTAAAAAACCTAAGTTCATCAGTAGATCTCCATAAAAATCTGTATCTGTTGCTTTCTAATTATCTTTGCATTCCTGCATAATGCATTTCCCCCAATATTTTCTTGAACATTTTTAATAAGGTTTCTTTTTTCTGTTCACCATTATTTAATTATTTAATTCTGTCCACCATTTTCAGTTATAAATGCTGCTCAATGGATACTCTTATGTCCCTCCATTGTTTTATCATAATAAATTCAAGTCAATATCATGCAGCACTTTTATAATCCAGGTAAAATTTTAATGAGTACTGGACATTTTAAAGAAGGAAAATTTTGGTAAACTGATGTAATATTATTTTCTGAACGTAGGATTTTGCACTTATTACACATGCAGAAGCATGGAGAAACAAAGCTCTCAAGATACCTTAAAACAGAACTAGTCAAAAATATGGTGGTCGGCCATACTGGATAATTATAAACTACTAATTTAAGTTTCACTACTGCTGCTGTTTCCTGCTCTGTATCTTGAAATATCTGGATCTGCAAGTACATATTTTCTTTTCCTTTTCTCTACTGCAGGTGGGAAAAAGGTGTTCTATGTAATTTTATTCTTTTATCCAAAACATAACCAAATTGCATAATTTCCCAGTTTTCTAAGAATTTTCATGTCAAGTTCAAAACCTTGCTGAAAGTAGTTTCAGGTTAATTAAACTTAAATATCCATCCCTGAATATTTTGATTATAAATACAGAAAAGTAAAAGTTAAGTTGCAGTTGTTTTTTAAGATGTCAGATGTCAAAATATTTTGTTTCATACTTTATTTCTTTTTATATATTTTTAATGACAGATGTTCTACATTTAGATGATCATTTTCAATACAGTTGTGCACAGCTTAAAAAATAAAGGTAATTTAAAAACCAAAGAAAGTAAGTATGTATTGGAAAAATAGATTACCTTCTTGACTTTTTTTTTTTTAGTATAAGAAGCAGACTTTTCCTTGCTTTTAAATTAAGGATTTTAGGTCAGTTCCCCAATACGTGTAATAAACGCTGTTTCAGTGTTTACCTTCTAGACTAGACTTTTTTTTAATTTGACTTTTATAGACTATAGATGCTTGACTCCAGTCAGAAGGCAGAAGAGAATCAGAAGGCTTTATTTACAATTCATTCAGCCTTTTTATAACATGCTGCACTAAAAAGGCACATTATTGGTCCATAGGATTGACACCTCTCTCCATTGGTTAAGTAACAGAAATAGCAAACAACACCTGGGAGAGAGGTGGTTATGGGAAAGAAATATTTTTTATACAACATTGTTTTGAAACAAGGAAACCTGTTGAAAAGTTTCCCTTGGGAAGCGCTAGCAATTCTCAGGCTCAGAAATATCTGGCCCACAGTCCCTTGTCACTCTATAATAAAAATTTTAAATGATGATTCAAAACCAAAGTGCATCATTGACCACTGCCAAGTAATACACAAAAGTTTCAGGATAAAATAAAACTGTGATTTGTATATGATAATCTAGCAGAATTTTAATTAATTCTTATTATGAGGAATTCTGAGAACTACATCTCTCAGTGACTCCAAAAGAAGTTTTCAGTACTTAGTACTTCAGCAAAGGGCATGCGTCATATTTTATTATTTGTTTCCGATACATGATAGTCCTTAGGGATATGTTCAGTTATATTTCCAGTTTTCGTGACATGTAGAGTCAGAATTTGTTTCTGGCTGCAAACAGATGGTGCTTTTTTCCTCTTATGTAAGTCCTTACCTGAAAGATGCAGAATGTACTGCAGTTAAGTCTTCTTTCAGAAGCCATTTCTCTTCAAAGCCTGCATTAATTCCACCTAGTTTCTCCATACGGAGAAAATTATATTCATATTATAAGTTTTAATTAAAAAGAAATTGGCTGTACATTTAGCTTCATAGTGGTGCGCAGTTTATTTCTCATTGTCAACATTTGAAAGAAATTAATGTCAGAAATTTGGCCCAAAAAATGGTCTGTTGTTTGGTCAGTATCCATGTATGTGTTTTTCTTTCTGCCAAGTGAATAGCAAACCACCTTGAATAAAAAGTGTTGTGTTATTTCAAAAGAGCCAGCAAAACACTGATTTTTTTGCTTCCAACTCTAAGATTAGTGATTGGGGCACATACGACTTCATGATCAGTTTGCCAGTTTTTTCTACTGTATGTATATTAGGCAGAAATATCACACAACCTAAACTAAGTAAGGCAGGAGTAAATACTCTAATACAAATGTGTTTGAGATAATTCTACAGTATTTCATCAGAAAAAAAACCAGTTTAAAGGATACATTTGGTTAATTTGTGTAAAATTTGCTTAAAGGTCACAGAGGGCTTCTTCTTCTTAAGGTAAGGGCTGCTATATGTACTTAAACAAATACGCTTAATGTTCCTAAATAATTAATTTTAGTTTTTCCACAGCCTAAAATTGTTAGTGTGCAATTTTTATTGTTTATTAATGACTTAATGTATCTCTGCTATTAAAGGTTTTTAACACATCTGTGTGCAGGGGTTAGCACGATCATTCCTTCTCAGACATTTACACCAGCACTGCTAGTTGTAAAGAACATCCTAGTCCATCTCTTTTGATTCCATTTGAAAAGAATTGTGTTATTTTATAAGCAAATATTTATATTTTTCCAAATCTTTGTCATGAATGATAACTACTATGAACCCAGTTAAATATCAATGGGAAAAAAAGATAATATTTCAGACTCACAAGGCCTTCTCTCGAACTTCAATACAACCTCAAGCTTTCCCTTTAAATTATACATAATTTTGTAGATTAAGTAAAAGGAGTTGGGGTTTGTATGCCATAGGATTATATTACCATATAAATAGCTGAGTTTTGTAAAAGTCGATTTGCAGATGTAAGGACGGTTATGGAAAAAAGACTTGTGATTACACGTGCATCAATCAAGCCTCAATTGCAATAGGTTTGAAATCCCACATTAAGCTGGAAAAACTGATTATTTATGTGAAAAAGAAATTTTCTTATTCAGTATTGAACATTATCAGCATGACACCAAACTAGCATGCAAAATAGATTGAGAAGTAAGAAATCAGAACTGTTTGAAATACTTCTGTAAAGTGTACGTGTCTGAAGTTTTCCTGATCAATGTCTATTATCTAGGAAACTGTATATGCAAGAAAAAACCTAATGCATAAAAGGACCCATTTGAAACAATGTTTACAGAGAAAAAAAAAAAGAACCAGCTATGGAAAAAGAAAAAAATCTAAAATAAAAATGTAATTTTAAAAATTATTTTTTAAAAGTGTTTTAAATTGTTATCAATGTTTGCAAATATTACAATCATTTCATAGATATTTTCATGAAGAGGCTTTGAAGCCTGCTAGATTATCTACCTGCACAAAATTAGCACACTTAAAGTGTGTTTGGGGGCTGTAAGATTTACATAATTTCAAGATGGAATGAAATCAATATCTAAAAAAATGAAAGTAGTTATATTTCTGGAGCAATATTTGTGAATAATTGCATTTTTTCACCAGAGGAAATAAAAATAGCTAATGAAAATAAACATAGAAATATTTTTACAAGAGAATAGCATGCACACGTGTCTTGCCGCTTGGATGTTGATGGCATACTCTGAAGTTCTGGTGGTAACACCCTCTTTTTCTGTCTCTCTCCCTTCTGTATACTTTTCTCTCTCCCCCAATTCTTTTTCCCTCTTCTTCCTCCTTTGCTGTTTTTCTATTCTTCTTTAGTAGGGCAATACACTTTTGTTACCAGTAAATGGTTCTCAGATCTAGTATTTGCCTCGTGTCTTCATTTTTCCCTAGAACCTGTGCTTTAAAAGAAGTCCTTGCAGTTTCCCCCAATAGAATGCAACAACTTGTGTGCTGGTTTTGTCTGGAGTAGAGTTAATTTTCCTCACATTGGCTGGTGTGAGGCTATGTTTTGAACTTGTGTAGAACACATGGTTGATAACATAAAGATATTTTTTATATTGATGATATTTTGATATTCCTTACACAGAGCCAAAGTTTTTCTGCTTTTTGTATTGTCATGCTGGTGAGGAAGCTGGGGGTGCGTGGGAGGTTGGGAGGAAACACAGCCAGGGCAGGTGACCCAAACCAAACCAAGGGATATCCCAGACCATGTGACATCATGCTCAGAATACAGAGTAGGGGGAAGAAGAAAGAAGGGAGAGACATTTTAGATGAAGGTGTTTGTCTTCCCAAGTGATCATGACATGGCATGGGGATCCAATGTCCTGGAGATGGCTGAACACCTGCCTGCCCATGGGAAATGGTGAATGAATTCCTTGTTTTTCTTTGGTTATGTGACTTTTACTTTCTCTCTCAAACTGTCGTTGTCTCAACCCATGAGTTTTCTTGCTTTTATACTTTTGATTCTCTTGCTGATTCTGCTAGCGGGAGAGTGAGCCAGTAGCTGTGTGGGGGATGGGGTTAGATCACAGCTTCATATTGAGGCAATCGTCTGTCCTACTTAAGATCTAGAACTCTGTTAGCTGTGAGAAATATCAAAACAACTGGATCCATGTAGTTACAGATTCATTTCCTGGGCTCACTCCTACTTTTATAACAACCTAGAAGTAGTTATGCATTACCCCTCAGAACAAATAATTTTTATTTTGTGGCTTTTCCCTTAATGTTGAACAAAATATTCATTATTCAGCAGACTGGAAAACAAACTTCATGAAGGAATGAAAAAAAAAAGTAAGAAAACTTTGTGGGATTTTCTGGAGCAGTTTCAAATCCTCTGTACTCAATGAGAGCTTTTTCCACTGATTTTAAAAATTTTCATTCTGTATATTCATAATAGACTACAAAAGGCCCCCTTATTTGAATAGTTTAAAAAAAAGGAGAAAAAAAGAACTAAGGACTGAAAGCCAAGGTTGTATATATTTTAAGTGTGGAAAGCAACACCGTTTTAAAAAGGATGATTAACTTTTGGTGTAAATAATCAAAGTGGATTCTCTCTACCAGCATAGCCTGTGTGACAAATTTTATCTAGATGTTATTTTGAAACTGTTTACCGTCTACCACTTACTTCACTGTTGTTATTCTTACAGTGCCTGTTTGGCAAAGAAAATGTGGTACTCAAGAAAACTTTAATCCATTGTATCTTAATACATTTCCGAAGCATGATAAAATCCATTTCACAGCAGCACTCTTACAGCAAAGAAGTGCTCTTCTGGAGAGTTACTGAGACAAGTTAGTGGCCTTCCATTTTATTTTAGTTCACTTCCCACTTATTTCCCCATGTAGAGCCCCTAGCCAAAGTCAGCCTTTTTTTTCTTTTTTTTTTCTTTTTGTGTGTGTATGGACAAATGTTCAATTATTGCAGCCTGTGATAAACCAACTAGGAGACAAATGAAAGTAGTTATATTTCTGGAGGTCTCTGAGTATTTTCAATTCTTGGCAAAGAAACTATATGAATACTTTTTATCACGCTGGTATTTTCCTGTGTTTTGCTGAATTTCAACAATATGCCTTGCTAATGCTGTTCCTGGAAATAAAAATAAAGTAGTGCACTTTGCAAGATATTATAAGGAAAATGCTGGTTTTTAACTGCTGTTCACTCAACAAACAATTCCTTTGCTATTGTCAACATTTTGTAGCCACTGTCTTCACTACTGTACTGGCGTGAGCTGTGCTGTCTACTCATACTGGGGAGGTGTTTTGTGAAGGGCAGAGGTGTGCTTTGTTTTGCTTTCTTTTGCTTTCTTTTGCTTTGTTTTTATTGTATCCCCTCTGATACAGATAATTTTTATACTCTGACACCTCTAGTCTGTGTTTTTGCATGACATAGCTCAAGTCTTTTAACTTTTGTCTGATGTGGCCAGGTATTCTGTATTTTTTGAACCAACACTCAGGAACTTCTGACTGATTGAGTAAATGCATTTGCAGTGAATCCTTTTTTAAAAAATGATATATCTTGTAACAGGAAAATACCTAAATATCTTCATACCAAACTAGTAACTAACTTTACCCTCATAAGAAATCACTTCTGTATTTTATGAAATTTGGCTGCCTAAAACCCTCTCTTCATACAAAAAAAAATCTTGGGTTCCCAGTCTTTTTTTCCTTGAAAATCTAATTAACAGTATTCTTTTAAATAAGAAGATTACTTTCTGTGAGCAATTAACTGAAATTCAGTCTGCTTTAAACTTTTCAATATAGCAATGAATATTTATAAACTTAATAGAACTTCACCCTGGTAGGCAATCCCTTTAATCTTATTTGAAGCAGCATGGGGCCCAAGTCTCACTGGATTAACATCATATTTTCTTTTGGCACACACACACAAAAAATAATTTCCTTGAAATGAAATATTTGACCAACTGTTATCCAAATCTATGACAGTTCAAAGTCTGTGTCAGTAAAACTAGAGTGTATATATCCATATTATCTTTGGCTCATGCTGTGATTCAACAATGTTCTCTCAAGCTCATATGCACTTTTCTGCACCATTAGCACCTGCTGCTGGCTTACAAATATCAATCAGGGAATTAAAGGTATAGTAACTTTGGTCTTAAAATGTAAGCCAAATAGGGTAAAGGTCTGCTACAGTGAAAAAAAAAAAAAAAAAAAAAAAAAAAAAAAAAAAAAAAAAAAAAAAAAAAAAAAAAAAAGCACATCTCCAAGAAGCAAATATGTCAGCTGGAATAAAACCAAAGAAATATGTTCAGTGTTGAACTTTGTCTCTAATTTTGCTTTATCTCTTCAATGGGGAAAGTCATTATTATGAAATTGCTTTTGAAGTAAAATCTGGTTTTCATTCTCAAAACAAATGGATACTGCAAACATTTTCCTAGTAATTTCTATATTATTGCCACATATAAAAAATACCTGAGAGCTGGTTTTAGAGCTGGTGGGGTTTTTTAGCTTTTCCTCTCATTAGTTCTGTCATATGATTCGTGCTACAAGAACTGTCTTGACTAATTTCAGTGATTTAGTGTGGACGAGCTCTTTTTGTTGTCCTCCAACTCTGTGTCTCACTTGTCTGACCCTATTCCTCAAGATTTTATTTTTCTATGTCCTTTTATTCTGCAGTCTTTGTTTTGTATTTGCATTGGGGCCAAAGATATCTTTCTGAAAAAATGTTTTCTCTTTAATGAACCCTCTTGGCTTTGCAGGTGATTTGACAGTAGCTCTCTGTAAAGAATACTGATGTGCTGCAGCTTTATGGTTCTAGT
The DNA here is from genome assembly GCA_013401135.1 of Cettia cetti. Classification (NCBI taxonomy): domain Eukaryota; kingdom Metazoa; phylum Chordata; class Aves; order Passeriformes; family Sylviidae; genus Cettia; species Cettia cetti. The sequence goes on along the minus strand of VZUI01046055.1, from coordinate 31,805 downwards.
GTAAAAAAGAAAAAAGTAGAATCCAGATCTTTAGGATTTTATCATAGTTATATTTTGTGTAAGAGGTGATTTTGATGCAAAGGACTTTTCAAGAGTAACACAGAGCAAACATAAAGCACTAATTTATCTCTGTGAGAAGGGGTTGCTTTAGGTGATGCCTGTTCCCAGTGGATCTGCACATATTCTGCAAGTCTGATGCATACAGAGTAACGTCAGACTTGGTGCACAATCTGGTGTTTTTACAGAGATACGCCAGAATCAGTTGTCTTGCAAACAGTTTGAAATTGAAAAAATCTCAAATGGGTTATGAAGTGACACAACCTTGGCCAAAACTTTTGCAAACTCAGAGCACACAGGGCAGAATACTGTGCAAAAATGCAGCTGCTGATGACAGGCTAACAGGGCTAGAAATGGATGGATACAAAACCAAGGGTAATTCTAGTAAAATTACTTGCATTCTATGGGATCTTACAAAACATTTGTCATGGAAGGTAGACACCACATGACCTCAATTAAGCACATATGTCTAGCACCATAGTGCTGTACACCTGTACACACTACACTGGAAATCACCAGAAATACCTGATTTCATCTTCACATTAAACTGCAGTTGTCAAATGGAAGACAAGATGGTTTTTTGTTTTGGGATTTTAGTGGATTTTATGACAAGCTTCTGTCAATGGTATCTATCCTTTTTCAGTTAGTACTGTGCAATTCTAAAGGTTGCTCTTCTCACAGAAAACAAACTAACTGAAATGTAGGACCTTTGACATGTTCTGTTGAAAAGTCACATTCTCTTCTGAAAAGCCTGAATTCAGTAGAGTTTCAGCAATCCCTGAAGGAAAAAATCTTGCAAGTGGAATTATACTGCTACTCCTTTTGCAACTCTCAAGTGGTAGTCAGTGTTAATGCCATAATATACAAATTCTCCATTTTGCAACCAATACAATATTTTAATTTGAAAAACAGCTTTGTGAAATACAAACTCTAGAAGGATTTTTTTGCTTTCTGATGTCGTCATCATATGATGTCCACCTCGTCAGTGCCAGAAGTTGGACTCAATGATCCTCATGGGCCCTTTCCAATTCAGGCTACTCTATGATTCTGGAATTTCTGGATGTAGCTGAGTAGGTATTTTCAAGAAAATGTGCAGGGACAGAAAAGGTGATTTTTAGTCTGTACAGCTTTTGTAACATTGCATATGACATCATTACTTCCAGTATCTCATCTTCCAGGTGGGAGGTGTTTGGTTAAAGGTTTGTTCCTTACGCTTTCATCCTTTCCTCTTGCTGCAGGTCACAAGAAGGGAGAAAAAGAATTAATGCATGGGAACATCACATATTACCTGAGATGTCTTTTGTAGCCTTTGCATTATAAAGAAATCGCCCCAAACCACAGTCCTTGGTTGCTTGGTTGCCATCAAGAATATATATATATAGGTTCTAATTTGGTGATAAAGGTGTTAGAAAGTAAAAAACCAGTTGGATATATAAACTTAACATAATATTAGGTTATGTCCACAAACGGATTTGTGACATTGTATGGGATATTGCTATTTGCATTGCAATACCAAGCAACAATTTTTTGCCCGCATTCATTATTTAGTTAATTTAATACCAAAAGTTTTTTCCTTGACAGATCAAGCATTTAAGGTAAAATATTATAATCTATGAGGTTTTTCTTCAGATACACAAGTAAAAATATTATTTAGCTAACTTTGTTATACTAGTGCAACACAGATTTCTCTGATGTGTAGGGGATTTCCTCTTCTGTTAATGTGAAGAGCTATCACTTTTCAGATCTTGATTTGTAAAGGAGGAACCTTCCATCCCACCAGATGTTTTATTCCTATGTCATTTTTTGTTGGAAATTACACCTGTTTCCTAAATAAAAAATAAATAAAATAATTTATAAATAGTTGATATATTTATTTTAAATATATTCTTTTTCTGTCCCTGTTCCCAAGCAATGGCTCTCACACAGACCACCTGAAAAGACTTTTGGCATAAAAGGCCCTTGGTCTTCAGGATCTTTAAATGCAACATTTCAGCTTTCAGAAATTGGACTTTGATAACAAGATTAAAATGAATTTGAGAAAAACTAACCGGTGCCACTTGCTGGAATTATTGTCAAATGATTTGTAGACTATGTCTTGAAAAATATTGTTCCTGACACATTATATTAACATGCAATCAGAATTTTACCAAAAGGATATCTGACATTAAATTCACACTACGTTACCCAAACCTAAAGAGAATGCCAGAAAAAAACTTATGCATTTTATTTTTTTAATCTCACATTTGTCTCCAGGCCAGATTTCAAAAACTTGCTCTAAATATTGAAAGTGTAAAGCTTTTCATAATTTAAACAGTACTTAAAAATTTAAAAGGCATTCTAAGATGTGTTATTCCCAAAAGCTACCATAAAGTTACTCTGCTGTCCTCTGGGTCTAGGGTAGTTCTGTTTGCAGCTGTATTGAAGAGGTCTGTAAGAATTATCCTTCAATATTCCTAATATACATAAAGTTCAGAGTCTCAATTGCAATGAGCAAGTGACATGAACTGAGAATTAGAATGCCCTCAAATGTTCCCTAAGAGATTTTGAGAAAAACCTTCCTTTAGGAAAGTTTAACTGTTGGCTATTTCTTGCATTAACCTGAGTTTTGGTTGATTAAAAAATGATAATTTTTGGATTGAGTAGGAATGTGTATATATACATTCTTTTTCCAGATAAAAGGTAGATAAGAGATAATGGCCATAATCTGCAGAAATTACTTCTAATTTACCATGATTACAATCAAACTTTTTGATTCTAGCCTGAAAATTGTTGCTTTCCTAAGAAAGAAAATCAAATCTCTTGTTTTATGTCCTGATAAAGCAAAGTCCTGTATCTGGTTACTGTGTTCTGTTGTTTTCTTGCCTTTATCCTATGCCATCAAATGTATTAGCTAACACTCAAAAACTAGATAAATTGATAAAACAGCTTCCACAACTAACTCCAATGTTTTCTGCATGTCTACATGCTATAACAGTCCTATTCAAATAATTTTTCTTGTTTTCAAGGACAAAGAGGATAAATGTTATTTTTAGCACCTTTAATGTAATACCTCTATTCCTGAATTGTTTTGAACTGGTTGCATAGACAAAGTCCTTTGAGATCTGCATTTTTTTCACCTTTAATCCAAGTGTGTTATTATCTTCAGTAGTCCTTGTTGAATTCTTGTGATAATTTTGATAAGACTATTTCTTTGACTGATGTTTGATTTTGATAGCAACCAGCATGCCATTTTATTACCAAAAATCTGCATGTTTTATTTCTTATCATTCCTCTTGTGATGTTCATTAACTTATTTCAGATGCCACAGTGTTTTAAAATTGCCCAGAGGGATGACTGCCCTTATTTTAAATTGTCTTTTAAAATAACTCTGTTAGCTCAATGCAATTCATTTTCTATTTTTTCCTACGTGGTACAACAAACAATTATATCATTTAAAGATAATTCTGAGAATCTTATAATTGCACTTTGTAGTCCTAGAGATATAATTGATCATTATTCTGCTTGGAGTCACCAAGTGTTTCAGTCAAACCCTTTTTCAAAATTTTATTTATGACATTTATTTTAATTTTACTTGTTGGTCCATGAATAAGACTAAATGCACAATTTCATCTTTTTATCTACAGTGTTATAAAAATTTCTTAGGATTTTCTACTGTCAGCGAATTATAGTGTCTATAGTGTCTATAGTGTGTTCTTAATTAAGAATTCTTCTTAATACTAATAGTTTTCTGAAATACTATCTAAATTAGAAGCACTAATGTTCTTATGAGTCTTTATTTGAAAAGTGTCATAAAGTTGTGCTTAAAAACCTAAAATATTTTTTCCTCTTCATTTACTTACCTGTAAATATGCCTCCAGGCATCCTGAGAAAAAGTTCAGAGGGAGTGTATCAAGAACAGAACAGAATGTCAAAAAATCTGAATCCTATTTTTACATGATCAAAAACATCATACAACAGCAAATCACTTAATTGCTCTTTAAAAGAGAAACAAAAGTTCTCTTGTCTGTGAAGTCTAGGACAAAAAGTCTATCTCCTATTCTGTGTATAAAAAATCAAATCCTAATTTTGGAATATTCTATAAAATCAGATATTATTTTGACAATCTTTACAGTAAATAATAATCAAAACCAGAAATTGTTGTTCCTGAATGGCATTTTCATGTGTCTTCTGATTTCTATTTTTTAAGCATTTCCATAATATGTTGGTATTTAAACACTGTTTTATTTTTTCTTTTTAAGGGATAACTTATAGCATATTTATGCATCTATAATTTTTTTGGAGTGGCTGCAGGGCAAGAGCTGTTTTAGGGTTCTTGTCAAAGGAATTCAAAGGAAGGCAACATCAGTAAATAGTCTGAGGATTTGAGTGCTATATGGAAGATCTTCAACACAGGAAGAAGATTTGAAACCTCAGGTACACTCCCCAGTTACAAGCCCTTCTGTTCTATTGATCTCTCCCTTGTTAAATGGAGAATTTAAAATTTTAGTAGTTTTTACATGGAAGATATACATGATCTAACAGTTCTTAATTAAATTTTCCATTACTATTACAGTCAGTAATGACCAGGAAAGTACAACATGAGCAGGAAAACTCTGACTAAGATGGGCCACCTGAAGTGTCTAATAAGGAGTTTATGCATCATTAGCCTTTTTTCTGCTAGTTAGATTTCCATATACTTTGAAATTTTTATCTTACGAGTCCATTGTATGTATTTAGAACTTGGTGGGGGTTTTTGTATAGATTACCTTTCCCAGGTTTTCACAGGACTACCCTGATACTGTTTTTCTACAGGTGAATGAAAAGGAAATCAGTTATAATTTTAGCAGAGCACTGGGATTTTTTACATTTAAACTCAAGTGAGAGCACAAAAATAGTTATACTGGTGAGGCACTATTATATATCAATTTCAAACAGCTATTTTTTTTTTTTTTTATTTTACAAGTTCTATTCTCTTTGTTAATGACACTGATACACTAGGAAGTACATTTCTGCCTAAGAAGCATATTTAGGGGTGTAGGCTGGACTTCTATTACTCCTGGGCGTAGATCTAAAAAGTAGCACAAGCTTTGCTTTCTGAGTGCACTTAAAACCATATGCAGTTCTGGAATGTGGCATCTTTTGTGGCTATCATAAATATTCTCATCCCTGAATAACTGAATCATGGAAATATTTGCTGGGATTGGAAGGTACCCCTGGAGGTCATTTGGAAAAACACCCTGCTTAAAACAGGATTAGCTAGAACAAGTTGCTTAGGAATGTGTCCAGTTAGGTTTCAGGATTTAGGTGTGGAACAACTCAAAGGACAGAGAATCCACGTCTCTTTGCAATCAATTCCGGTGTTCAAATACCCTCACTGTATTTTCTGTCAGAATTTTCACTCTTCCAACTTGTACCCAGAGCTTTGTGCATGTTATCAGATACCACTGAAAAGAACCTGGCTTCATATTCTTTACTCTTTCTATCAGAAATTCTTTACAAATTGCATAATGATAGTCCAGATGAAGTGCTAGAAATTAAGAGCACACACAAGGTAAAAAATACTTTTGTACTTGTTCTGTTTTTGTTCTTTTCCTAAATATGTCTGTCTGTTCTGGCTTCTGTTACAGATGGAAGAATGAGAGAATCACTATTCAATGGAATTTCTTTCATAACTCCATATGTAAGCTACTCTGGGAAATAAAAATACTTCATTGTTATAGATAAAAGCTGGATCCTCTGACGAATAATCCTGGTTTCTAGTTATGCATTTGAGAGACCAAGTTTTCTGTCTTCATAGAAAGAAAAAGTGTGTTCTGATATTCTTAGGGAATTAAAAGTATATACTGGGATTAATACTTTCAGGTTGAAAATCAATGAGACATATCTATCGACATAATTTAATGGTTTTTACACATTCATTCTGTCATTTCAACATTTAATTTAGAATATTATAATGGTTTTGTTCAGTGTTTTCAACATCTGCAGTAGTAGTGGGAATGAAGACAGAAATGTTCAAGCTTGAGGAAAGACATCAGAAAGTTTTGTCTGAAGAAGTCAAGTTTGCATTAGTATCAAAGTGTAATAGATACAGGTTTTCTTTTGAGAACCAGAGAAGGAACAAGGTAAAAAAACAGTCTGTCAAATTTCTCTCTCAGATTATATTTTACTCAGACCCTTATAATGGTATCATGAAATCGAAAGAAATAACAATACATGAATTAAATATAAACAAAATATCAAAACCTCATTCTGTAGAAGTCAGATGGAGAATTAGATGAATATGTAAATCTGTTCTTCAATCTTGAGTTAATTTTTCACTTCATATTCTCAATTATGGGAGAGGATCACAGGATCATAGAATCATAGAATGACCTGGTTTAGGAGGAACCTTAAATATCATCTAGTTCCAACACCCCTGCCGTGAACAGGAACACCTTTCCTTCTTGCTCAAGGCTTCATCCAGCCTGGCCTTGAGCACCTTCTGGGACAGGGCATCGACAACTTCTTTGGGCAACCTGTTCCAGTGCCTCTCCACCCTCACAGCAAGTCAGTTCCTCCTAATATCTAATATCTTTCTTTTAATTTGAATTCATTCCCCCTATTCCTGTCACTACATTCTACTGTAAACAGTGCCTCTCCCTCTTTCTTGACCAAGCAGATGAATAAATGTCTGTTAAAACATGCCTAAGTAAAGAAAACATCCACAAAAATCATGCTGATAGTGACATGACTGCATGTGAATTTAATAAATATACACTCTTTGTCTATGACTCCTTTCATAGCCATCCCTAACTTCATAGTTGTATAGGAAAAAGTGTGTGCCTAATAAGGAAAAATTTGAAATAATTGAAATATCCTTCAATAAAATTTTCTATTCAAGGATTTTTTCCCCAATAGAAGAAAGTTGTAAGTCTCTTTTCTTTTTCCATTTAGCTGCAAGACTAGCTAAGCAAATGTGTTTTTTGACCCTTCTTATGTGTTGACGCATTGTAATGTGTATTTCAGCAGTATGAAGACATTATTGTTTTTCTGTGTATCAGTGTCATTTTTACAATCAGGTTTTCTGACTGAGTGAATAATTTTTTGATTTTCTCAGTAAGATCTTTGTAATTGTTCTCTCATGTTAGCATTCTTGCAAATTCACTTGTATCTTTCAATTGCTAGCCAATATTCTTTAATTTAGAATGTATTTCTAAAGTAATTTCTTTTGTTCAGTATTATTTATCAATATATACCTTCTGTATAGTAAATGTTTCTTTCAGGCATACTACCAATGCAATGTCATAGCTTTGATGAAATGTTGCATATTTGCTTTGCTATTGTGGGTTATTTATCCAGCTAAAGTGATCTAATGGCCTCTGGTTACAGGCCTCTTTTACCTCAGACTGTTTCATATTTATGTGATGCTGAGAATACACCTTTCTTTTGTAACCTGTATAATACATTTAAAGTACTGTGTGTCATTCCTCCTTCAAGAACTAAAATAATCTGAGTAGTTTGCCTTGAAGTATGCTGGTTGATAACATGCACATTTACAGTGCAAGTTCCAGAGACATTTAAAGTGGTTACTGTTATCCAATGTCCTTGTCCTTCCTGATTAAATTTTGAAAGTCACATTTGTTTCATCTTTCCTGATGAAAAGTGTTATCAGCAAAATGAGACTGGTACACAACTTAAACATCTCTTTCTAGTACCCCTACAGGGATGTGATGGATGTCATTATGCGGATCTGAAATGTGCATTCTCTGCATTTTTTCCTGATACTTCTACAGAATGCTATTAATAGAAAAAGACACTTTATAAATCCTGCCAGGTTTCCAATTGCTAAGTAAAAATCTAAGGTGTTTGACATAATAACTCCAGTAGTTTTTAATTAAGATAGTTAATATTTCTCTGTCAACAAATTATTTTCTTACATGTTTCTTTTCTTGCATATGGCTAATTATCACTTTAATTAGGAATTTTTGTATTTTTTCTCCATGTCCTATTATTTTAGATTTTTATTGCACTGAAGAATATTCCTGTTATGCTAATGTATTTATCCATTTCTGATTTAGCCACTCTCAGTAAAATCAACTGTTTAAAATGGAATTAATATTAAAGTAATGCCTTCTTTGCAGCAAAAGATGGTATCCAATTACTGTCATTTTCTTCAACACAAAAGTCAGATTTGTTCAGGCTGGTGAGATCTCGTTATTTTCTAGTAATAAGTGAATTATTTTTAAAGTGACATGTAGATAATCAGTGTACTGTGATGACCTTATTCATCACTAGCAGCACTTATCTCACAAAGAGTCACCTTGACTTCCCTAAGACTTCACTTAGTATAAGCTAGGTATGTTAAAATGCCTCACAATTTGGCAGTCATACTGGATTTGGCATTCCATCCTGGAGCCAAACCAGCAACTGCTTCCATTACCTGCAGAGTGGGTGAGCAGCTGTGTGGTACTCATTTAGTGGCTGGCTGGGGTTGAACCACAACATTCCTCAGCTAGGGATCAGACAGATTTGAGATATGTAACAATCTCTGAGTAGATGGCTCAGGCTGTGAATGTCAACATGCCACATAGGTCAGGAAGGCTTCCTTTTATTACACACTAATAAATTAATACCTGGGTACATCAAATATCCTGCTATATCTTGAATAGTTACAGAGCTTAGGTGACTTGCATAAATCACTCACTGCTTTCTCTGATTTCTCTAAATATTTGTCTTCCACTATAATTTTTTCTTCTTCTAGAAAATAAGTGTTTCTGATATCCTCAGAAAAACTAACTGATCAGATTTCTCATGTTTTTCTCCCTTTCCTATCAGAATTACACCATGATGCTTTGGGGTTCTCACAAATTTCTCAATATTACATTTTCTTCTTCTTATCTTCCTCTTTAGATTTTCTTTCAAAGTGGTGTATGCACATATAAAATAATGTCATAGCTTTGTATCTTTAACTTTGTATCTTTAACTCTAGCCCGTCACCTTAAACAAAACAAATAGAAGACATTGAATGTGTTCTGAACTCATCTGTCCTTCTTTTCTAAATCTCTGTTTTACTGTGATATGATTTTTAGAACTGGATTCCTTCCATTCACCTCCTGTTGTCTTTATCTCCTTAGAAGCAAGCAGTCAATGATTTTTTTTCCTGATAAAATTCCTTAATTCTTCATAAAGCTTTCCAGCTTTATCCAAAATGTACATGAAAAACCAGTGAACCTTTGTTCTAGTAATTTTTAGCATTCTTGAAAGACCAAGTCTTCCCTCCACCTTTTCTTCTCTACAGTGATTTTGATGTAGATGATTATTAAGCCTTACATCAGCTTCAGGTATTTTTACAGTTCAGTGTAGAGCAAAGAATGATCTTAAATACATAAGCCTCATGACATCATACAACACAGGACTGCTCGTCTCATGTTTATCTTACCAAAAGGAATTAGTATTTTCTGACAAAAATAACCTCAAAACAAAACTAAAAGATACTTAAAATGGCTTAAGTGCAGATTCTCCTCAGGATTTAAATGTTTCAACCGGATGAGGACAAAAACTCTCATCTTTAGCCAGGCCTTCAGTATGATGACACAACTGTAAATAAGGTCTGCTGTGTCTTCATCAAGCAAAAAAAACCCCTCAAGTTAAAAGCCATTTTTTCTAGTTCTCAGACTAATGGAAGTAGAGGTTTGTTTTCCTAGTAATTAATTTTTTTTTTCAAAGGTGCTTCACAATGGAAACTATGGTGCACAATTATGTAAATTGAAAGGTGATTGAATTGGGATTCATATTCATGAAAACATGAACAAATTCATAGATGCACAGACACAGACATATGCAATGTATCAGGTTCAAACTTCATTAGAATCAAAGGTTTCTCAGCTTTATTCTAGTGACATTAGCTATTTTTAGTACTATATTTAACCCCATACACATTGGAGAAACAGCATGAAAAATGTAAAATTGCTTTTAAAAAATCATCTCACTTGTGAAATACATATGCTTCTTGTGTAGTGTCCCCAAAGTGTCTACATTAATCCTACAGTACAAAAATGTCTAATTAGAACAAATTTGATAAGCAGTTATCTGCATTAAACATATGTGTCACCATTCTTTGTACAAGTAAATCTATTATTTCTAAATGAAATCAGAGCCATTAGATCAGAAAGGCTTACTGAAATAGAACTTTCTTCATTACTAAGCAAAACTGGGGATTTCTGTTTCAGAAGGGAGCCCTCACATCACTTCAGAGTAAATGACAGTAATAGACATAATTAACACTATAAAGTGTTCAAGAGTCTTGAGGAAATTAGTATGTGTTGAGTTTGAACGGACAAGATTACTTCTTAGGTATTGCAAATATGTATTAAGTATATTAGCGTTTTAAACAGGCTTACAGAGAAATAGCATAAGAAGCAACACTCTGGGAAATTAATCTGAATAGATTGCAAAACTCTTTATGTGCTTAGACTGCTTCAAATTTGCTTTCGTTCCTGGATCTTTATGTAGTTGTGAAACATTATCAGTCATGGAAGGATCTGTAAGTCAAGGCTCAGTGACATTGTTGTTAAATGAATTTTTATATAGCACTCATTATATGTGACAGAAACAGTTTAACAGTGGAAAAAAGGTGCCTTTATTTGTCACTTTTCATTCTTCTTTGTGATTTCATTCTTCTTTGTGGCTGCCAGATTTTGGATACCTACAAGTTTTAGTTATTTCCAGGGACAATAAAGAATAATGCTATTTCACCAGAACTTGTGTTGGTTCCTGGTTAGTGATTCAATATTTGTCCAGCCAATTTCTGAGAATATTAACCAGCTTAAACAGATAAATTATATATTCCTCATAATTTTTTGAGTAACTATCTTTTGAGTAATAGTCATGTAAGGCTTGATAAAGCCAGACAATGAAGCTTGAAATTCAACAAACCTTACCTGCAATTCTTTTTAATGAGACACTTTTAGAGGGACAAACTAAGGCAAAGTAAAGGTGATAAGGAATTTTCCCAGCTGCCCATTTAGATTTAACCAGTTACATGCTTCATGCTGTTCCCTTGGGTCTTGTCACTGGTCACTAGAAAGAGGAGATCAGTACCTGCCCCTCCTCTTTCCTTTGTGAGGAAGTTGTAGACTGCTAAAAGTTCTCCCCTCAGTCTTCCCTTCCCCAGGCCGAACGAGCCAAATTAACTCAGCCATTCCTCATACAGCTTCCCTCTAGATCCTTTGCTTATCTTCATGAACTTCTTTTGGATGCTCTCCAATTGCTTTGAATTCTTCTTACATTGTGGTGCCCAAAGCTGCAGACAGGCCTTGAGGTGAGGCTGCCCCAGCTCAGAGTGGGACAATCCCCTCCTTTGGCCAGCTGGTGATGCTGTGCCTGATGCATCCCAGGACAAGCTTGGCCCTCCTGGCTGCCAGGGCACACTGCTGATTCAACTTGCCAATGACCATGAAGCCCTGGAATACTCTCTCTAGGCATTCAGCACCTCTTCTTACAGTTTTTCTCACAGTTTTCCTCAGAATGAAACAATACTTTTTTACACAAAAAAAATTTTTTTACTCCCTCTGATCTATGTTCACTGAAATTACTGTTTTCATTTCTGGATTCTGCTCTAGTTTTGTTCAGATAATCTGAAAAAAATAAATACAGCAACCAAGAAAAACTCAGTCATTTCAGTGCGTGTTTTGGTGGAAACAATTAAACCCCAAATATCTGATATTATGTTTCAGTGAGTATGTATGCAGATCAGATTAGAAAGAAAAATCTTAACTTACTATTCATTCTGTACAACATTTGTGCTTAAAATTTGAAGAGCTTTTTTCTGCAGTGTTGAAGAGTATGTTTGGAAAAACCCAAGAGTGTCATGCATGTATATGTCTTGGAACAGGCTTTGATATAATTTTTCAACAGATATTATTGGGCTATATGAATATACCAATTATTATGAACATTTACCCCCTCAGATATTTAATCATGTACCTTGATTTCTCAGTTCTGCCTTATTGAAAATTTAGTTCCTATTTTGTTTCTATGCATTTTTGATCAAAATCTGTTACAACATATCATGTTTGCTGCCACATATTTTCATGACTGTTTATGGTATTGTGAGCAGGAGTACTTGGTGAGAAATAGCCATATGCTTTCATTTTCACACATATTTTGCACACATTGCAAATATTTTCAGGATGGATTTGCATTATGTCACTTTAAGGGTCTTGGCATAATTGCACTGCTTAGTTCATTTAGAGTGCCTCCTTATTTAGTTATTTTGTTCATTAATTTTGCATAGCAGAATATAGTAGCAGAATTTGTGGCAATTGCAATTAGCTGTCTTGATTTCAATTTAGTTCACTAGAAAACAAAGTATGCACAAATTAAACACAAAAAAATCATGTTTAGTGTTTAGTCCCCTAAGTTTTTAGATATTCATTTGTTCTTTTCATGGCTCTGAACACACTAAACCTCAATGGACTGACTAACAGGCTATTCTCATTCTACAGACTTCCCCTTTTTATTCCTTCTTTAGTTTTAATAGCAGATTTCTTTTGCCGGGGTTTATTTATCAGTAATAGCTTAATCACCATACCTCTTATAAGTTTCTTAAAAGCATGGGACAGTGTCATCCTCTTGTTATGTGTGTCCTCTAACAGTATAGCAAGTATCTACAAAGTCCTCTGTCACACGGAATGGGATATTTCCTCAACCCTTATTTTCTAATCTGTCTGTCAGCACTCCAGGAAAGCTGAGACCCTTGTGCCTGACCAGCATCTTGTCAGGGAGAACCTTCACTGAGGAGTCCTGCTGGATAGGAGAGCACTTTGACTGACATATTCAGGAGCACCCCAACAGCATAAAGTAGACCCCTCAGCAGCTCTTCCCACTTTAGGACCTCTCAGTGGATCTTCCACTTTATTTGAGTATGTTGCCTGCTGCTGGTGACTGCCAGCACTCATGAAGGACTTACACCAACACGAAACACTTTTTTAATATAATATTGTGGCAGGTTAAGTTTCAAGGTTTCATGTAGTATCTGACTGCAAAAATATATTCAAAACAATATACAGAAAGTTTCTAATCCCCAATTAAATTATTCAGCATGCACAGAATATGATTCTTACCCAAGAGATGTCTCCACAGGGGAGAAGGCAGTTTCACCCCGTCAACTGATCCCAGTAGCTATAATGGAGTCTCACTAAAATTTTCCCCACTCTCACCTTATTTTTATACTATTTCTTTATGTTAAGTGGAGCTTGAGTGACTCTAGTCATACATACCTTTGTTACTGATGGGTGTACAGCCAGTGAAATACAGAGCACATGACCAGTGAGGATTGGTTGCACCTTGGAGGCAGGTGCCTTTGGGATGCAGGTGTGCATCAATGTAACAATAAGATTATACAAAACAAGTTCCTCTGAGGAGAGCAATTTTGGCCCAGTCGCTGGCTCAGCAACAAGGTATCTTCCCCTCTCTCCCCCGACTGACAGTGTTACATGGATTCTCAGCTGCAAAGGGATTTCAACAGGGCCTGGCTGTGGTGGCCCTGCTCAGTTTCACCCTCCATTCCATCCCCCTTAGCAGACACTGATGGTTGCAGATTGTGTGTGTGGAGAACCATTGTAGAATAGGTTTTGAGCACACCAGCAGCATTCCATCCAGGAAGCAGCAAACCCATAATTTCCATGCAATTATAACTTTTGTTAAGATGTAAATATAACTGTCAGTTTCCTCTAATTTTATCCCCAGCCATCTTTCCTCAACCTCACCACACTTCAATTCAGTAGAAAGTGAAATATAATTATAAAGAAAATCCTTAAGGAGGTTTTCTTATAAAAAACCAAATCATCTTCCTCAAGATGACTTACTTCTGACTATATGGCTATTTTGACTCCTTAAACTACTGTTTCCTCCAGTTTTGCTCACTGGAACTTTCAGCAGAGCTTCACTTCTGTGCCAGTTTTTTAAAAAAATCCAATTAAATTAGTCCCCAGTCTGATCACTAAGAAACTTTGCTACTGACAGCACAGTAGCAGTGTTCCAGTTTGTTTTCCCCCCTATTCATTTGCATTTCCTCTGCCAGTTGTAACTTTGCATGCCAAAATACTTACTGGAGGAGACACACAGCTACAGTGCTTTCATAGCATCAACATGTGCTTGGTTTTTATTAATGAATACTACATTTATTTTTCTATTGTTATTCTAATGAATAAATTAGCCTGTTAATACACCAGCAAGCATTTATTTACATTTCATACAAATACTTATTACAGTTCATCTTTTGCAATTAAACTAAGGTCAAAGGCACAACTGCTGAGTAGTTGCTAACATAACAGCAATACCTAAGTCCAAGCCCTCAGAGAATCCTCTGAGTATCTAGGCTCTTGTTCCTAATTCAATCTTTAGCCAACAATTGAAACTGTAGGATTAGAAAATGAATTTCAGAGCAATTACATTTGAGAAACTGTTATAATAAAGACATTGGTGAATAGAAGTCTCAGAAGTGTCAGTGAGTTTTGCTCTTTCCACAATTTGACTGAAATGCATTAAATAATAATCTCTGTATATTGAGAGATGAACAATTGGAATAATACTCTTCTAAAATAATGTTAGAAATGAGCAGTCTTTAGAAACTCCAAGACTGGCAAGTTTTGATGACCTAACATGAATGCAATAAAGATTTACTGTTAATCTAAAAATTATCTTTCTATTCAGTGCTGATTAAAGAAGACTAAGAAGTTTACATAACTTCAGTGGCTACTATTAAGACATCATCACTAGAAGAACCAACGTTTATCAACAGATAGATTATAGCAATAGCCATGAGCCAACAATTCTGCTGTGTGGTAACTTCATAAGGAGTAGCCATACAATACCTGAAAATATTCTTATTTTAGACTAATGTAGGTGTGCAGCAGTTAATATGACAGAATAATTTGTTTACAAACATTTGTACCATTGGAAGATTATTTTTAAGTGTTTTCTGAGTCTGTGTGTTTAAATATAATACTCAAGAGCCAAATAAAATATTCTGTGTTTGAAGAACTGGTCTGGCTTAATTTTATTTTCACAGGACTGACTAGGAATAGACTTCTTCATTGTCACTGTAAATAAATTACTTTTTGCTATTGCTCTAGGAATGATCATCCTTCAAAATTATGAAAAAGCAATAGAGATCTAATGCACAAAATGAGTTTTTTCCTATACCATAGGATTTTTGATTCATCTAAATAGAGCAGCTTTCAAGATATTTAATATTGCTGAAGTAACTGAAGAGGTACTTCAGAAGGCTTCCTGTCAGTCTTCTCTCACACCTCACTGCTCAATGTCCTCTGAATTGCCACTCAGTGGCTGCCTAACTTAAACCACCATAGGCCAAATATAGCTCTGTGTTTCCTATGAAAACGCTTCATCTATAGCTTTACTTGGGACCTTGCTAATCCAGTGGTCCTGCAAGTGAGAATTCCCAATAATTCCGTTGCTTTCCATTTCACTTTATTAATGTACTCCAAAAGAAAATGGCCTAATATGGCTGCCCAATTTTAAACAGCTCTTTACTATTTAACAAGAAAAATTAAAAGTCCAGAATGCATTATAGATAAGGTTTAACATGCATTCTATATTGTAAGAGGAAATACTCAGGTTTTTCAAGCAATCAATAATTTGAACTCCCATACTCTCTCGTTGATGCAAGTCCCATGTACTACATGAAATACAATTACTTCATCTACATCTTTCCTGAGGTCTAATCCCGCATGGCAATTCTACATACATAGAATATAGACAGAGAACCACAGAATCATTCAGGTTGCAAAAGACCTCTAAAATCATTGACTCTAACCCCTAGCCCACCATTGCCATCCTCACCACACAACCCTGCCTTCAATGTAAACCATCCAGGGCGCAATGGAGTTTTCCTCTCATTCTGTTACCTGATAAGTGGGAGGAAAGACCAATCCCCACCTGTCCAAAACCTCCTTTCAAGCAGTTGAGGAGAGCGATAAGGTTCCTCCTCATCTTTCTTTTCTCAGACTAAACATCCTCAGCTCCCTCAGCTGCTCCTTGAAGAACTTTTTCAGACCCTTCAGCAGCTCCACTCTGAGGCAGACCCTTCAGCAGTTGCTCTACTCTGGATTCACTCCAGCACCTCAGTGTCTTTCTTGTAATGAGGGGTCCAGAACTGGACACAGGATTTGAGTTGTGTCTTCACAGTGCTGGTTACAGGGGGTCAGTCACTGCCCTGGTCCTGTTGGCCACACTGTTGCTGACACAGGCCAGGATGCCATTGGCCTTCTTGGCCGCCTAGGCATAGCTGGCTCATGTTCAGCTGTCTGTCTACCAGCACCTCCAGGTCATTTTCTGCTGGGCAGTTTTCCAGCCACTCTGCCCCATCCTGGGCAGTGCCTGGGCTTGTGGTGACCCAAGTGCAGGACTCAGCATTTTGTCATTTTGAACTCCATACAATTGTCCTGGCATCAGTCAGGCCTGTCCAGGCCCCTCTGCAGAGCCTTGCTACCCTGCAGCAGATCGACACTTGCACCCAAACTGCTGTCATCCAAAACTCATTGAGGGTGCCCTCAAACCTCTTGTCCAGATAATGAAGATATTTGACAGGACTGGCCCTAATGCTCTGCCCTGGGGCACACCACTAGTGACCGGTTCCCATCTGGATTTAACTCCATCCACTTTCTGGTCCTGGCCATCCAGTCCATTTTTAACCCAGCTACAAGTGCATCTTTCCAAGCCACAGGAAGCTAGTTTCTCAGGAGAATGCTATAGGATGTCTTTAGGATAGACATGAAACAGACTTCAATGGAACATTTGTAATCCATCTTCCTGTCCAATGCCAGACCAACAAAACTATTTCTTTTCTAGGATGTTATGTGAAGTCTGCTGTTCCAATAAATCAAACCTGCAAATGAGAGGGACTCAACAATGGATAATAACATGTGAAAGAAAATAGTGGCATAGCACAACGTAGCAAAACTCAATGTCACAACACAAGAAAAGTTGCCAGTTGTACCAAACTACCCAGAGATTCTAGTAGACAGCTGATGTGTTAAATGATATTATAGAGACAACTCTCATGATTTTGTAGCCTAAATGAGTCACAAGTTAAATGTACTTAAATGCAAAAGAAATGCCCTGATTGTTTCTGTCCACTAATGTTGCTTTAGACATGTTTTTAGTGGTTTCCTGGCTGCAAACAAGCTTTAAGTAAAGCTTTAATACAGTGATGTGGGCCTGATATTTCTGAGTCTGAAAGGTTTTCAGCCTGTCAGTGGCTGATTTCCTTCTCTTGGGAAGATTTCTTGGCAGAGTTTCTTTTAAGGACAAGTTCCTGTAAATAACCATAACATTTCTAAGTTTCTCATAACAACCTTCTCCCAGGTGTTATTTCTGTTACTTAACTAGTGGAGAGAGTTGTCCATTTTATGGACCAATAATATGCCTTCTTAGCGCAGCATGTTAAAAAAAGCTGGATGAATTGTAAATAAAGTCTTCTGATCTTTCTTCTACCTTGAACTGGAGTCAAGCTCTTTATTTCACATCCAGCAGCAACATAGCTTTGTCGCAGCTGGACACGAAAGGAAGAGCTTGACTCTAAGCAGAAAGAAATTTAGAAGGCTTCTTTTTTTTTCACACAGCTTTTTTTTTATAGCATGCTGCGCTAAAGAACCATATAATTGGTTAGAAAAGACAACACTTCTCTTCATTGGTTGAATAATAGAAATAACATCTGTGAGAGAATTATTATGAGAAACTAGAAGTGTTTATGAAAGATAGAAGACTTATTTACTTTTCACTGTCCTTGAAAAGAGTCCTTCTCTCACAGAAGAATCAGCCACTAATTGGGCTAAAAATTTCATAAGCTCAGAAAATCAGACCCACACAGCTTTATGCTTTAGTTCAGGTACCTGGTAAGCTGCAGTGGATACAAATGATGCAGTCTGTGCACAACCTCCTTTGTAGCTATCCTGGCATCACTTGGTCAATAGGTTCAAGTGATGAAATTAAAAAAAATATTCAAACTTTGTTAGAAGCCATTGCATGTGTCTAAAACTGAAGTGGAGTAAAAACATTTACACATTTGAACAGCTATTGGTAACTGCTGTTGTACAACCTGACCATTAAGCAGGTTGTGAATGCTTAAGCAGTCATAGAGATGTATTGATATACACAGGTTAACTTTACCAACAAAGTTTAAAATCTTTGCCTGTCTGCTATGGGTGACTCCAGAATTAAAAGATAAATAGGCAAATGTTTTGAGGACCTGCATATTAAATTGTTTATTACTCATGTTTGAGGACTAGCATCTCTTGTAGTTTTAGTCATTGATCTTGAAGCACACAGAACTAAATTCATCTCCGAGTTCAGCAACAGCAACTCTATTGGAATTACAGGGGAGAAATGTGTTTGCTAGATGTATTTGGCACATAATCATTAATGTTCAGAACTATATAGAGTACAAGTACTTACTTTTTTACCAAGAGCAGCTATTCCTCTCAAAACTTATGTAAATAGACCAATTTAATAACAAATTACACTTTTCTTTCGTGAAACTTATCAAAGCTTTATTTAGAAAAACTGTCGAAGTAAATCTAAATTGCCTAACCTGAAACTATGATACAGCTGATAGCTTTCTTTCAATTTTGTTCAGCGTTTTATTTTTCCATTAATATATTCACTAAAGATAAACCATTATATATTCAAGCTCATGATTTTATGAAAATACTTTCTTACTAAAGACAGTATTTCTCCATTGAAATCAGTTATTTCCTGTGCTCAGACTGATATTATTGAATCTTCTCTTTACCTTTAGGAAAGTTTCATCCTATTAATTAAATCATTAATACTCAGTTATCTAAATTTCATTTGACATATTTACATTTTAATGAAATGGCATCACCTTTTTTTCCTTGACCTTATGCTAAAAAAAGGAAAATGCCATATGGAATTCTTTTAAATGCTACTGATTACATTAAACAGGACTTTTCCATTCGAAAATAACCCCAAGAAACCAACAACCCAAAACCTTGAGGTGCCAGCTGACAAATTACAGGTAATTAATAAAGGTCAGTCTTTGAGCATTAGTCTTTTTTTGTTACACAATGTGACTGCAAATTCTAAAATTGTTATATTTGTCATGAAAGACCAAACTAACAGGTATAAATGTCCATCACTATATCTAGTAAAAAAGTAAGATCAAAAGGTTGGAAAAAGAAAAATATAGACAAAGAAGTCATATTTTGATGCTAGAAGTATTTATGAACAGAATTTCTTCCAAATCTAAAACTATGCATCATATACTCAGGTGAGACAATCAAGAGGCTTTCCTTTTAATAAAAACAACAAAGACCAACCTCAATTAGCTTTAAAAGGAAAAATCTTCTATTTTAATATTTTTCTCTTTAAATCTAGTAATAGCATAAAATGTATATTTTTGTAAATCATAACACTTTCTTCCTATTGGGTAAATGCTTATAAATGCATCCTGAAATTTTGAGTGAATTTCAAGTTCCTAGTTCCACTTCACTTAGTGCATGGTTGAACCAATAGAAAGAAAAGCAATGTGGTCAGAGACACAGACTTGTCAATATACAAGATACAGGATTTAAGATTATTATTTTAAATTACAAAAGCCCATTTACTTCAATCAAATTCATATCCTAGGATTTTAATATGTATAAATTAGCATTACTGTTTTTGTTTAAGGAAACAATTATATATGCAAATAAAAGCATGTATCCACTATTCAGTTGTATTAGGTTGTTGAAATATGCTGAACTGATATGAATCTCAAGTTCAGTTCATGGAATTAAAATTCAGTAGCTCTTTCTTTCCTCCTTGTTTTGTTAAGTTTGTTATACCATGAGAAAGAATTTCACATATTTTGGTAACTAGTCACAAAAACATGAGAAAATTAAAAAATGTCATCAAACTGAATACATATAATTCAAAGTATTTTGTATCAATTTATACAAATTATCATCAATAATTAACAAACAACCAACTTGATCAGAGCCAACTTATTAAAGACAGACTGAAAAGAACACATTGACATTCAATGAACTTTAAAGAAATATCATTGGATTTTAGACCACTGTGTAAATTGAAAATGGAGTTGCTAAAGAATTGATCTCTTCAAAATGGACCTAGATTTCAAGATATATTTAACTTTTGCCACTAAAATGTGAAAAATATAAGTGAACAACTTTCACTGAGATTTGTGCCTATTTTTTTTTTACCCAGGTAGTAATAAGCTCAATAGATATTTACGCACATTCTCACCTTTCAAATTTGCATATTCATGAATTTAAATATTACTCAGTAGGGGAAAAGTTCTAATATTATTGCTGAAAGAATAAAAAAAGTTTTACATAAACATATTGAATAGACAAGGGAATATGCCATAATTAATCACACAGTTTTACTTTCCTATGGCAATAGCTGTCCCTGTATGCTACTTATCTTTTACGCCCTCCAATTAACAGCAACAGTATTCAGGATATGGTGGTTTGGTCAGAGGTTAAAAATGCAAAATAATTCATTGGATCTTTGATCTGTTTCTAAGCATTTGTTCTAAGTTTATTGTGCCCTTGAGGTTGAGCTGTAGTAGAGCACACCCAGCAAACATTCTCAAATTCGTTTCATCTTCCTGGGCTTATTTCACGAGTAAAAATCAGAACAGATGTTAGAAGGGTTTATTGTTTTCTCCCATGTTCCCCTAGACATTTTGTTCCCTTTGCTGACAAAACATTTAAAAATTGGAAAGTGTATTGTTTTGGAAAACAGGGATTGTCATTAACCTTTTAATTTCCCATGATGGAATGTGTAATGCATAACCACTATGACATTTACATGGCCTGATGTTTTGGTCCTATCTTTTCACACATCTCCTTCTACAGTTTCTGTCATGTCAGTCAAGACAGCCCCAGGTAGATGTCACTCATAAAGTTAATCTTCTCTTCAGAAACACAGATTCTATTTCATGAAACCAGCTGTATCTGACAAAACTTCTTCCCCATTTTCTCATCTGATACATTACTTCTCTCTCCCACTAGAATCATAGACTATAAACGAATATGTGAAGGAACAAAAGAGCTTGACCTGGTACATCAAGTAAGATAATAATATTTAGTTTAAAAAAAGCCACATGATTATTTGGTTTTGGGATCCATTCTATGATATTTATGATTTTTCTGTCTGTCCTTCCTTTCTCTCTTTCCATCTGTATTCTTCTATCAAATTCGGTTCTGTAATGAGTGCCAGGTAAATTTAATGGAAACTGGAAAAACTCAACTTTTTATTTCTGAAAATCAGCCTTACGAGTCAAATATTAGAAGTTCCAGTATGCTTATTTTGATTATTTATGAAGATACAAAGGGTTACATTGATCTCTAGATCTTATACTTCGTTCAAAATCAAGTTACTTATAAAATTTTCTTTATAATCCTTACAACCTTCAGCGTATTTTTTGATACATCCACTGTATTTTTCATGGAAACAAAATGCTCACATGTAAATGAACATTGATATTGGATTTTTTTACCCTCTCCATTTTCTTAGCTATTATGACTGGAAAAAAAAAAATAACAGAAGAAAATTCTGCAGAAAAAATACAGACTGAAAGTGAATATTTTGTTTCTCCATATGAACATGTATGTAATTTTTAACGATTTTAAGTAGCTATATACTCATACATCTGTTCCTCTCATCCCCAGAGATAACTGTGCTCCCTCCTCACCTCTGCATTTGCTCTTAGACTTTCCCATACACATTTTTTTTCATTTACTATTCTTCAATTAAGATATCCTCTGCCTACCGATGACTTTCCAGGGAGCACACCCCCTCTACTGAAATTGTCCCTCATACAAAAATACACAGGTGATATATTTATGTGAAAAGATGGGCAAATCTCAGGTACATGCTATTCTATGCTGTTCTTTACCATATAAGATTATGTAATACAATAACTATTATTAATTTGATCAAATTGAAATTAAAGCAACCTTTGTTCATAAGCGATTAAGTGCTTATAACAGCTAGGTGGACCGATATGAACAGTTTTTTATCTTCAATGCAAAGATAGCCCTTATCAATGAGTTACAGGTTTTTTCAGACTCTTCTTGGCTCCTTTTTATGTGCCTTTGTACGTTGGAAAGTGGTAACACATGAATTGCTGCATCTTTAGGAAGCAATCAACATTGCATTCATCAAGGCAGAAACAAGAATATGTACAACCGGAGCGTGTTCCTTCATTTGTTATAATCTCCACAGAACTCTTCCTGAATTAACACAGAAACTGATGAAGATATAGCAAAGTATCTCTGTAAGACTTAATGCTTACTTTGCTAAGGTGACATGTGTTTAACAAGACTCCCTGTTTTCTGTGCATTCCAAATGCAAGCTTCCAACCAGTTTCAGAAAAGAAAGAATGTACCATAACATCTGTCATTTACAGAAATATATGTGTGTGTATCTAGTAAGTATTTAGCATGTATATGGTTCACTTACAGCTAGGAAATTTACAGACTTTGTGGATCTGACTTTCAGAAATGTCACAATGTATTTCAATACTTTCATTTAGCAGTTTTTTTGCTATTCTGTTTGGCACTTGTAGCAAAAGAAACAACAAGCTTGGGGATCTTTTTTCCTTTGTTTTTTGTTTGTACTTTTAGCATTGCAAAATTGACTGTGAGATCAGATTATGCCTCTAATTATTTCAGAAAATCACGATACTAATTTTCTAGGAGGGTTGATAGTACACTAAAATTTATTTGGAAGGTCTTACACCATACGGTTAAAAATTCAGTAAAGCTGCTGACAAATGCACTTCTTAAACCTCTCTTCTTTATTATCAGCATATTCTTATACCTTTCTTCTTTTTCCCATAGTGTATAGAGGTAGTTGCTTGGTCTGTTGGGAGTTTTTTTGTAAACATATATGCCTGCATATCCATAAGTCAGTAGGGAGTTTTAAGAATAAAAATTACATTAGGACCCACTTGTATTGCAGTGATATTAAAAAAAAAAAAAAAAAAAGGTCATATTGTGTTGTTAAAGACCATCTACAATGAGTTGCATTTCATAACTGTTTTAGCACATCAGATTTTCTTTGCAAATTATTAAAACCCAAAGCCCTTTGTATCCTGCCAAAAACTACACATTAATCACTTCACTCATGTGTTACTAAATTCTCTTAAAATAACGTAACATTTACTCTGAACAGAGTTTCTTTACTGGTGAATGATAGTTACATTTTTAGGCTTTTAATACTGCAAAATTCTTGTAAGCTTCCAAACAGTTTTTTCTTTTGTAGTCTGCCAGAAACTCATTCACTCTCCACGTGCCTGATCCAATAGTTTAACCTGCTGCCATTCTGATCCAAATATCCTCACACTGTGAGGGTTAATCCCCTCCTCAGTAGTTCAACTGCTCCTGCAGGCAGTAGCACCCTCTGTGGAGAGGTAAAAAGACTCTGCCTCCTTGCCCACTTCCCTGGGACTCTTGGCACACTGAGTTCACACAGATGATGTGATGCAGACATACTCAGTGACAGGTTTCCCACTGCCTTCAGCTTTGCTCTTCCTCCTTCCCTCATACATAGAAATAACAGTTCTGATGAACTCTGCTGAAGCACCAGATGACTGTGGGGACATGTTGCCACAGCCAGACAATGTAACTGTATGCAGACTTGATGCCTTGCACCCTACAGTGGCGTGAGTTTGTGAACAGAGTTGAGACTTTATGCTGTGTCCAAATTCATTCTTGTCTCCCCAGCTGCTGACATCACAGTATAACATTTAACCTTTTGAAACTCTGGAAACATTCACATACCTTTGCTCTAGTGGTTTTTGCATAATATAGTAATCAACTCCTTTGTCAAGAAATCAGCAAAACTCAATTTTACCAAACTAATTCATATGTGTTTGAAATCTGAGTATTTCAAAATATGAGGTGGAGATTTGAGTATTTATGAGGCTATTCACGATCACAGTGACATCTTGCCATTTTTTCTCTGACAAAATAACTGACAGAGGCCAGCTTCAGTCACTCAAAACACTGCTTTTCTGTCTTGTTTTTACTGGCAACAGTTGCTTGTCAAGACAAACAAATTCATGATCTGTATCTCTTCCTACTGTTAACATTTCAACAGCAGTAGAACTTTTCCACTTTGGGTATTTTCTTACTGGACTTTAGTCTTGTTACTTGTCTGGATTCAAGATCTGCTTAGAATTGTGATGGAAATTTCATTGATTTGGTATCTGAGTTTAAATCGTGTGACTCTGAATAACATCACAGTCCTAGCTCACTCATGCAAGAAATGCTTATAAATGCAATTCCTTTGTAGGCAGTGTTAGAATTTCTTTAAGTATATACTGTGCACACACATTCAATTTCAAGATAACCTTCACATCAAAGAGTTTGAAAGCCTTCAAGAAAGCCTAAATAAAAATAGTATGGTGTGCTACTGACTGTTGTAGAATTATTTTTTAAACTAAAAATCCTTAACAATTTTAGAAAATTAAGGAGAAAACTCTTTGAGCCCCCATTTTCCCTCCAAAACATCTGTTTTTTTCAAAAACAGATTCTCTAGTTATTCATTAAGTGAATACAGCTGTATTTTCAAAGACATTCCAGGAGAGTGCTGTCAATAAATTTGCAAAAAGCTTTTTAAGAATTCACACCTGAAATTCCCATGTATAACCTTTGAAGAACCCTCCCTGTTCTTAAGGTAGAAAGAAAAAGGAGAAGTTTGCAATTAGTGTTAAGTAGATGTGTGAAAACAACAGATGTGGGTATGAGCTTCCCTACCCCATGGCTCTGGTCTCCTCCACCCCATCCAACAGTTTGGGAAACACCACAGAGGCCGGGTGCATTCCCAGATCAGATGTATAAGGGGGTTGCCCTATTCACCGTGATCACCAGGAGATCAGTTCAGCATTGCTTCAGGAGCTGGCTTTTTGGCAGCTAGGGATATTAGCCTCATTTAGTTATCCATGGGTGTCCAATTTCCAACTGCTTCAGGCTTTTAGCAGTAGCAGAATCTAATGGGTGGGTTTAGGGTATGGGAAGCTTATGTTCTGAAAGTGCTTTCTGGGTTCTGACATTAAATACGCTTTCCTGGAAATAACTGGCCTAGAAATCTTGAGCACACAATAAAAAGACCCACAAATATTTTATGAAGGTGAAAAGGCCACAGACTGCATGAATCAGGCTGAGGCTAAGGGTAGTGAGAATGCACAGCACTTGTGCCTTTTCTTAGTCACATGAACTGTGCTGAGCAATAATAAAAATGCTCTATGGGGTCTTTAGCTTCTCCCTGCCCCATAAATTTGTGTCCAGTAACAATGGAAGTACTGAGTACTCAGGAGCTGCCAAACAACAAAATCTAACATATTTGGAATTACTGCTATGAGAATTAGTGAGAAACTGACTAGAATGAACCATTATGTTTCACTACTAACAAATATAGGCATCAAAAAAGCATTGCCTCCACTTCATTAGACCTAGCTGCTTCACATCTTTCTCCAAGTCTGGCATCAGCATTTTGAATCTTAGTACAGTTCAATAGTATCTGCAGTAAAGATTTTGTTTTAGCTTTCAAAAATTTTTTGCAACACTTTTAAACCCTTTTTCAACATTCTTGTTTATCTACATACTGACTATGAATTATTGTAGGGAAAAATTGTTTGACACTTTAGGCTGATGGTTACTGAATACACTATTATCCTGGGCTAAGCAGAGAAAAAAGTTCTATAGGAGTCACCTACCTTATAGTTCTGGAAATCAGGGATTTGGCTCTGTGACCCGAAGGGCACACAACCCAAATACAGAACAGCTGCTGCTTCTATCACAAGATATGAACCTATGGTAGCATCTCCAAAAATGCTATCCCACCCATCTGAAGATACGGTTCTACACAAGCGAGATTAGTTTCTATAGAAAACCATTCATATCTCTGCTGTTTATTAAACTGAGTGTGCCTCCAAGACTGGCTTGAAATGTATGCTTGATTGCTAGATTTAGTGCACTCAGCTAAATGTGGTATTCTATGGGGCTACACAACAGTTAGCTCAGTCAGTTAGCGAATGGTGCTCGTAACCCCAAGGTGGAGGGTTTGACCTCCATATGGCCCATTCACTTTACAACTGGACTTGATACCAACTCAGAGTATTATGTGACTCTGCAACTAAGAAGAAAGGCTGGCACAGTCAACAGGAAAAATCCTGACATGGTAATAATTAAACATGAGTTTTCCAGAGATTTTGTATGTTCATGGGCTTTCATAGAGAGAGTTAAAAGGCTTTATTTTGTTAAACAGCTAATGCCTAAAAAAATAATCTGACAAACTAACCTATACCTCATACTTGCAGAAATAAATGAATTTGTTAAAAATTCTGTTAAAAAGTGAAAAGAAAACAAAGCTGCAGATACTAATGTAAAATGAGTGAAGAACATAGGCAGACCAAAAAGTCCCAAAAAACCACTAGTGAACACTGGAATACCTCCTAAAATGAACAGGCTTATTGAGCCTGACATTAAATATAGAAAGCAAACGAATGCACTCAAAGATAAAGAAGGAGTTAGAGAAGCATGCACTGCTTAGCAATACACTGGCTTTTGAAACTTTAATTGCACAGAGTGTGAGACTGGAAGACCAAATTAAAGCAAAATGAACATGCAAAACAACCAAAATTTCTGTCTGTGAGGAGTATCTTGTAATTGTGAGAGCCACTTTTTAAAGAGCTATTTGGGTGGGAGCACACCAATAAGGCTACTACTGGCTCCATAAATGAATTCAAACTGATTTTTACTGTTCCACCAAAAAAAAGGGATGCTATTGGCTGTAATTATTTTTTAAAAAATCTTTGGCTGCATTTAATTTTTTTTTTACAATTATGAGATAGATGATCTACATCCTTTCAATTGCTGCCCAAATTTTAGTCCCACAGACTGTTGAAAAATAATGGAAGAAATCAGTGTCTCAACTGTATTTGGAATTATGCATTTTTTTATAGATTCTTATCCAATTAAGATAGGGAAAATTATCTTAATTCCTACATATCAATTCTAGTGAAGAAACTGACACAGCTTAACAGCAAGATGTAGATATGGCATAAAGATTTATTTTTCCCTCTGTTCAAACGGATTATGTACAGGATTATTGAGGGAACCTTAGACAATTAAAATGTAAAGCAATATTGTATCCTTTTTCTTAATTTTAGATAGGAGTAAATATAAAAGATTTAAGACATTCTTAGAGAAGAAAACCTCACATATGTGAATTTATATATAAATACTAAATCAAGACATTAATTTGTACAGGCTTTGGTATAGGCTGTAAAGCTGCAGTGCTCCAAAAAGCTCTATATACTTCTCACATTCAACTACCATTTGGGAATATTTCCTAAAATGAAGACTTCTGAGACGGAGCTTTTAGAGGGAACATAAATGTCAATACAGGAGTGTTCTGGGAGAATAGACTGACCTTGATACAGATCATTGCCTACTTAAACACAGATATTTTCTTTCCTTTCTGGTTGTACAGATGAGGTTGCCAGACCTCATCGTGTAGTTGCAATCTTGCAGTGTCTGTGCAGAACAACTTGGTACAGATTTATTTTGCTTAGAGAGAAAAATTAATGTAAAGGGTTTCCCCCGCCATTTTATGTTCTGCTAGAATTTACATAAGACTAATAGTTAGACAGTACCAGTGGCATGAAATATAGTATTTCAAACTCAGAAACACACACAGGAGTAGAATGGTGTCACAGAATTCAAATATGTTTTCTTATCTTATGTCTATTTAGTTAATACCCCACTTATACTAGAAATTATGCAGCATAGTAATAATGCTTGTAATACACAATCCAAATCTTTCTTTATCCTGCTTTCCAGGCAAACATATATTTCCTTGCATTTAACACATTTTAAAAATTATCTAAGGTGTTTTATGTAGTCCAGTTGAGAAACTTCTAGAGAATACCAAAGAATAACAGACATTAAGAAAACAATTTAAGATTATATATGACACATATTCCCCCCTTGAATTATGTGTTTCAACATCTGTAATAACATCAAGACATAGACAGTTTGCCCAATTAACTAATTAACAAAAAAAAAAAAAAATCTTTCACGACTCTAAGTCAGAATTATGTGATTATTTACATACACTTCTATATTCTCACCATTTTTTCCATACTGGTAGTGAATAATTCACATTTTAGAAGCACAAGCATTATACAACCATCCCACAGAAAATAAGTCAGAAGTAATATGCACATAAAAAGATCAAACCTGAGCTTTCAGATGTTTCACAGAATTTTTTTCCTTGAAACTGAGCTGCTTTTAAAGTTCAGAGTTTCATGAAAGGCAATCTTTGGCTAAAATCAATGTACCAGCAAGATAAAAGGTTCAACAATGTGACTGGAGTGATCAAAGCTTTTCAAAAGAATAATCCACTCTTTTAAAACCACATCCCAGGCAAGAAGTCCTTGTTGACTTATACCAAAGCTAGAAAGGCTGAAATTCTGTAAATCCAAAAGAAATACAGCACTTACATTTTACTACACTAGGTGCTTTAGAAGTGACAATGACTTGACAAAAAGTAATTTATTTTATATACACTGTAAAAAACCCAGGCAATAATAAATGCAACTAGTAGTAAAAATAACTTAAGGAAACAGAGCTGTTGCTATGTCCTGTGCATAAATTCCACAGACTACTGCTGTCATAGAAAAAAATTCAACTAAGTAGGTTGATATGCTCACTTGTGAGAAAGAAACATTTGCCCCTTTTTTGAGTAGCAAAACCACAAAGTTGATTTGCAACTGCAGGAAAAGTAGGATGGTGAAAAACATAAACTCATATGTCATAAAGAGTAGAAAAGATGCAGAGGATGACTGGTTAAGCACTGCAATTTTTGTGTGAATATTTTTACTACCTTTGTGTTTGCCTCACGGGTCAGTAGCAACTCAGACTTCATCATCTGGTAAGTCCTTCTGGGATCCACATGAGATAATGTGGTGACATCAACCCCTTTCTTTGTGGACAGGTATCTATGTCTAAGAAAGCTCATCAGAATTAACATTAATTAACCTCTTTGTCACTAGGGTCAGTTATGAGAAGAAAAATTAAATGATACAATCAAAAAAAGCACTGATTCCTATAACTGGTTTCCAAGCAAAAGGATCAAGGCATATTTGAATAGAAAAGTTGGAAAACTTTGTTACTTCTAATTAAGACATCTAATGATCTAGAAAGCTAAATTACTTTTAAATTCAGACATCTATTTTTCAGCATCTAAAGTGGAACTACCCCTTCCTTGCATGCTGCAGTTGGTCCTACTGGAGCTCTCCTCCAGTGTAGGGGGGTTGGAAACATCCCAGCTTCCTCTTGTTACTGACCAAAGGGCCAGGCTGGCTATGTTCTTCAGGGGCTAATTCCTCAGGGGTTAGTAAGTAAAAGCTTTTTATGGCTGATGAAAAAAAGGGTGAGGAAGAGGAAGGAGATATCATCCTTGGAATGCAAAACAAAAGTTTTATCCCTACCTACTTTGTGAAGTTATGGGAACTACTAAATCAAAATAAGATTAGCTAATGGTTGTGTATCTTGAACAGACCAAACAGCTAGCTCTAGAAGGACTTCAAAAACATCATTACAGAACGGATTACATTCACATCTCCTTAGTGAACAAAATGAAAAGCAGCCAGACTATATTAGGAAATATTGCTTGATGATTTGGTCAAAAGAACATCTTGACTCTGCTGAAAGGTCCCAACCAGTGAAGCAGTGCCAGGAACAGCAGGTAAGAGAAGTCACAAGCCAATCCTCAGCATCAGAAAGCATTCTGTACTGCAGGGCAAGTCTTAGGAATGTCCATAGCTATAATTGACCTCACTGATATATTAACTGCTTGTAGTGTCATTAATACATTTATTTAAATACTGGCCATATTGCATGATGGCTAGAGAAATCATACAACTTTCCCTCAGCATGTTCTTTTAATATCAATCCCTGTTAAAGGCTCAGGGTTTAGATCAAAGTTTTGATTCAGGAGCACTGACATAAAACACTCCTAGATTTGCTTACTGCTTCTCCTACTAGTACAAGACAAGAATGTGATGAATATGTGAATAGTTCCTCCAACCAGCTTGCAAACTTATAGTCAACCCTTCTCAATGATTTTAAAAAGGTAAAAAATCCCAAACCATTGATTTTAAAGTATATTATCATTGCTTGGTCAAGAAGAATGAATGACAGCTTTCTGAGAGCAATATCATTGTGCTTTTGTTGTTTTCCTTTTTATTTTTCCCTAGCAACCTGATAATACAGGTTATTGAGACCAAACAAGGGGCATTTGCAGTTCTAGCCACAGGTTATTTGTAGGAAATAGCAAAATCGTACACTGAAATGCTTTCACAGAAATTTGAGATTATATTTAAGCAACCCTCAATGAAAAGAAACCACCCAACAGTGATTAAAGATTTCAATATTTTTATCAAGTTTAGAAAAGGACTTAATTAGAAACATTTGAAAATCTGTTCATAGTGATATCTGTGCAAGACAAAATCTTCTTTCAAGTGGACTTCACCAGCACAGCCTGTGCTCCTTTCAGTTTCCTAAGAGATAGTAATCCCTCACAGTTATTAGTACTCATTCATTTTCTGCTCTACATTTGTATCTTGAATACTTTAAATATAGTAAGAAGAATTGAAAATGTACAGATTTAATGATGTGAGCAGTGAAGGAATCAATTGATTTAGCATCTCTGAAATCTCCTATGAAGGTAAAGGCTTACACAGGATGTTACAGAACAAGTGGCTACATTATTTTAGAAACTGATCTACAACTAGTGCACTGCTCAGTCATCACTCTGAGGATATTCTTTCCAGAATCTCTTATTTCCTCAAGAGAACATTCCAACTTTCTTCAACTTCCACTTCTTCAGTATATGACAGAGAAGTATTCAACAAACCAAATGAAGGGAAAATTTCTGTATATATCAGAGGTTACAACGTGCTCTAAACTAGAAAGTCTGGCAGTCTGGATGCTCCCTGACTTTTGCAATAAAGCAGCTATAAGGACATTTCTGATTGAGAAAATGAAGTCATGGGATGAGGCAATCGATAGAATAAAGCCATCATGACAGGCTCACTTGAGCTTATTATCTCTAGAGCACAAAGTTGGAAAGATATCAACTGTGTAATGGTATTCCCTAAATAAAGATTCACTTTCCTGTTTTACTAGGGAAGAATAATGTGGAAGAAATAAAGTTTCCTTTGCCACCACTGCTCATTTCTGTATACCCAGATTCCAGTCAATGTACTGTGGTTTACTCCAGCTTCAGAAAAAAAAAAACAAAAAACCCAACAGTCTAAGAAATGATGAAGGCAAGTCTAAGAAATGATGAAGGCAAGTTAACCACTAAAACATACCTCATAAAGTATATTTGAGTTCAACTGATGAATAGTGAAAGAAAGCTCACAAAATGGAAAGATGTTTGAAACTTAGGAAATTTATACATAATTGATACTGTTTCAAGATTTATTCTTTTATTAATAGCTAGAAATTGAAACATTAGGATGCACTGTTTTGCACCAGAGACGCATGTACCTCATTTTTGATTTTTTATAGGTTTTTTTTAGATTTTGAAAGATCTTTTTAAAGCATATTTTCTAATATTAGGCTTTTGTTACAATCATTCTTTTCTTTTCTTTTTTCTTTTCTTTTCTTTTCTTTTCTTTTCTTTTCTTTTCTTTTCTTTTCTTTTCTTTTCTTTTC
>VZUI01046053.1:0-22084 GCA_013401135.1 Cettia cetti | reverse complement strand
CCGGCGGCACGGGGGGCGCCGGGCGGGAGCCGCCGCCCAAGCCCTGCATGCTGCCCGTGCGCTACGTGCAGCCCCCCGCCGCCCCGGGGCCGTCCGAGCAGGCGGCCACCCCGCTGTCCCCCCCGCCGCTGGACGAGGAGGCCGGGTACCGCTCGCCCGGGCTGCGGAGGGGGCCCAAGAACCACCGGGCCAGCGAGGAGACGGTGGTGCCCCTGGAGCAGGCGGAGCACCAGTGGCTGGTGCTGGCGGCCGACGGGCAGTGGACGCAGCAGCTTCACGGGCTGCTGCTGGGCGATGCCAGCCTGGCGGCTCGCAGGGACTTCATCTCCGGCTTCACCGCCTTGCACTGGGCCGCCAAGAGCGGCAACTGCGACATGGTGACCAACATCATCCGAGCGGCCGAGAAGGGCGGGTCCCGCGTCAATGTGGATGCCAGGTCGCACGGTGGTTACACGGCATTGCACCTGGCCGCTATACACGGCCAGGAGAAGATCATCACCATGCTCGTCTACAGCTACCATGCCAAGATTGACCTGAGGGACTACAGTGGGAAGAAGCCGCACCAGTACTTAAAGGAAGGGACGTCCCTTACAATCAGGCGCTTGCTGGGGGACCCCAGCCTTTCCCAAAACACGGAGCACTCCATGCCCATCAAGAAGTCTACAAAGCTTGCGGCTTCGATCTTGAGCTCCACCAGCACGTTCCTGGGAGTCATATCCGATGACATGGCTTTCTATGACCTCACCAAAGGTTTAAGGAAGCCCTCAACTTTAAACAAGCTTCTGACTGCCTCTACCGGCCCGAGGAGGAAGCCAAAGATCAGAGGGGGCTTTCCTTCGTATTCCTCGCTCTCTGAGGTAGCAGAGGAGGAGGAAGAGGTTGTTGTGAAACGCAGACCCGTTTCTGAGCTGTTCTTTGGCCACTAGCCTCTGCCTTACTGTGATCAAAATGGTTTAATAGCGTGGCTGGTGTCTCATTTTTCTTTTGCAGAGGCAGTTTGGATTTTTTCTCTCTGTGTCTGTCTTTTTGGATGTTTGACTGAATCAGTCGTAGGGTCTACATCCACAGCGCACAGCATGAAACCCAGCCCCAGGTGCCTGTGGAAAGGGAGCTGCCAGGAAGTGCTATCCATGCTGTTTGTACCATCGTGCTGACTTGGTGGAGATCATAAACTTTATACTTAATGGCTGAAAAACTAAAACAGCTTATGTGTGCGTGGACAGGTCAAAATGTCTGAGGTACAGCCTTCTTGATCTGTGTTCTTCAGCTGGAGAGCAGAAGCAAGGTGAAGAATTGCATATTTTACACTGTGAACAGCAAGCTGGTAGCTGGCTACTTTATAACAAGGCTTGTTAGCTAACAGAAGTAAATTATCAGAGGAAAGATGCATAGTTTTCTATGATGTTTCTGATTATTTTGGTAGCAGAAGAAGGATATTTCTATTTACAAAAATTGTATACTTTTTCAAAACAAAGTTTCTCACTTTGAAAGTTTCTCACTATTTCACATCAGAAATACTAACATAACAATCTCAGTTGTTGCCTGATGCATTTTATTAGATAATGATTTAAAAAGACAGACCCTGACTGTCAGTACTCAAATCACCATGACTTGTCTACCTCAGGTTGAATGATTGGCTAGTGATTTTTCTCTCTTCCTGAAAGTCTTTTTGACCAATTGGTACTTACCACATCTTGATGATACTGTGAACATTTAAACTTGACTGTAGCTGAATAAAAAACCTTGTTGATAGTGAAAACTGAACTGGAAAACTGGGAATTGGATCTGTCAGTTTCTTAGTAGCCAACTGGAAACAAAGTTTGGCTTGTATGTTTGATTCTTTTTGTTTAAAACTTGGCCAATTTTGACCTATTTAAAAAAATATTTATAAACATTAGGCTTTATGTAATGTTAGGTGTTTCATGATAGAACCTCTGCATGACCTCTTGAAGCAGTGTTTATCTCAACAGCATGAATCATTGACCTAAAACAAACTCTTCTTCTTTTACATGATAAACATAATTGTTCTATATATAGAACTACACATAGCCCAAAAAGCATGCTAACTGCATGTTAGGTTTGCAGATTATTTTTTTTAATTACTGCTTGGTTAAAGTTAATGCAAAGAGGCAGAGCTATGAACAGAAACAGTACGACTTCTGGGGCAGGTCTGCTAAACCAGCACGTTTTCTCTAAAACTGTGCCTAGAAACCTGTATCATTGAGAGGTGCTGATGGTGAGAGCAATGCTGCCCTGGCTCTGTGTGGGTTTCTGCATTGAAACACTAGTTAGCATGCTTTGCCTTTCCTTCCAAGTCAGTGACTTCAGGAATGTTTTGGTTTTTTCTGCCTAGCATTAAGCCTAGTACTTGTAATTGGTTCTAATTGGCTTGTCCCAAACACTCACAAGGAATGCTGTAGGACTGAAGGTGGAGGCACTGCCCTCTTTACTTCAAAACCTCTCCCTGAAGTTCCTGGAGTTGATGACATTTGTTGGGAGTGTGATCAGAGGTTGCAGCCAGGTCTGATGCACCTGTTCGAGGAAGAGACTGGATTATTCTGCACCAGTCTGCTTCTGGATTGAACTAATTAAGTTGTTAAGCAAAGGTTAATGATCAAGCACCTCATGACTTCTATATCTGGAGTAGGGTTTAAAAAAAATAAAATCCAATTTGCTCTCTAGCTGTTGGTGTGACCATTGACCAATGTGGTCCTTTGAAGCCTTGATTTGTGCTGCACCCTGTCAGCTTGCAGAGCTCTGGGAAGGCAGGCCTCTGTTTTAAACTGTCTTTCCAAGTGTACGCACATAGGTTTTGTTTTTTTTTCCTCTCTCCCCTGAAACCACAGAAGTGTGTGTGCATTCATGTTACCTCTGAGGCACTGACACTGCCTGGTGAAAGCCGCCTGTTTCTGTGGGAATTGCAAACACTTCAGTTTGGCTTGGTCTTATTGAAAAGTTTGTTCAATAATTACGGGTATACGCTTGATACCTGTTCAAACAACATTGCTGAACTTTAGTGCTCATTTAGAGTCAAGCCTACATGAGCCAGAGGCAGGGTTCAAGGATGGAGTGATTTGTGTTTAAAAACCCCACCTTACTAATCTGGAGTGCATGGTTGTGATTTCACCCCCTGGGAAAGTATGGAGAAGGTTTCATTGCTTCTCTATTGTTCTGTCAAAGAAGTCACAGCTGAGATAAGACTTCATTGCAACACATACCAAGAAAATTCTGCACTGCTTCCTCAGAGGCATCAAAGTGATCAGCTGGTGTGATAGAAAAATGCCCAGCAGCTAGAGCCCTCTTCCAGCATTCTCCAGGGAGTGCT
The DNA here is from genome assembly GCA_013401135.1 of Cettia cetti. Lineage (NCBI taxonomy): Eukaryota > Metazoa > Chordata > Aves > Passeriformes > Sylviidae > Cettia > Cettia cetti. The sequence goes on along the minus strand of VZUI01046053.1, from coordinate 18,759 downwards.
GGAGGCTTGGCAGGAGGTCACAAAGGTGGGGAGCTCACAAGGTGCTGTGGGTGGGGTAGGCCGGGCCAGGCTCTGCCTACAGGTTTGTGCAGTGACTCAGCTCATTCCTACTCCTTGTTGAGCCGATGAAGGGAAAGATAGTGATGGACTGAGTGCATAAAGTGCAGTACAACTTGAGGTGCAGGTGAATACTGAGAGGTATTGAGAATGCACTGCAGTAATCTTACAGGTAGATATAGTGCCTTTAGTTTGAAGTGAAACCAGTCCGTCAGCCTGGCTGGGTTTTGGGATCCAGTGTCACCCTTTAAACTGTGGGAAGGGACACTGTAAGGTGGTGAGTGATCATGAGGGTGTTTTCCTGCAAGAGGCTAAAGAAGGACTGTTTCATGAATCCTTCAGCCTGACTGACTCTCCATAATTCTCATTTTCAAGCCCAAATCTGGCCGAATGCAGTAGGATTTTCATCTGAACGATTACAGCTGTGAAGTTTAGCTAGGATGTTTTCCTAGGAGCAGCTGAGAGGAGGACTGGGTTCCCTCAGCACACTGGCCCAGGGCAGGGGCTGTGCCATGGGCTGGGCATGCAGCCTGTGACCCTGGCTCAGCACAGAGCTGGGAGCTGGCCAAGGCACCCTCAAGGCTAATAGCAGGAAAGGTAAAAACCAAAAATCTGAGGGCCCCCGCCTCCCCCGTCCCCGTCCCTGCTCCTGTCCCCTGGAGAGGGCTTAGTGGAGATGGAAAGACACAGATCAGGCACAGGAGCAGGACTCAGCAGCTTGGTGGCATTTTGCCTTGGTTACTAGCCTGCCCTCCCAGCATGTCTCAGTCTTCCTGCTATAAAATGTAGATAATCACCTTGGTCACTTCTTCAAAGCACACAGTCAGTACTGATATGCAAATTGAAATCAAGATAATATTTTTAGATCTGTAGGCAGCATGAGCAGTGTCATTCCCCCCACCCTGTGAATGTGCATTCAGTGGAGCACCTACACAAATAAACACTAGCTCAGATTTTAGTTCAGCAGCACTAGGGAGCCGGAAAGCCGCTGTTTGCCTGACCCTGGCTCAGTCTGCCTGCTAAGGATAACTTGGTTTGTCTGTTCCTTGGCACCTTTTGTCCTGAGGAGTATCAGCTAAAAAATCTGCTCTGAAGAGCTCTGCAAACAAACCTTAAACCACGATTCTACACAAAGGGACAGATTTTGTCCTCCAGGATGTGGCTGTCTGAGTAGTGTGAGGCAGTGTGGTTGTGGTCAGGCTCACAAAGGTTTTGGCTGTCTCCATTCCCTTGTGAGTGCTGCACAGAAACATGGACTGTGAAAACCCAGGCAATGGCAGTCATGTACTGCAGAGGAGTCTTAATGAGATTTCAGCTTCATCACAAACCCACGGTCCAGTGGAAGAGTCACAGTAACTCCAAAAGACCAATGGGAGCTGCAGCCACCAGCTGGAGGTAGAGGAAGCATTTCTACACAGTCCCCTAATTCCCCATTGCTCATCTCTTGCTCCCTCTCTTCATGTTTCCTATGACCTACATTCCTGGGATGTATTTGCCTCCTAATTTGCATATTAATCTGAATAAAATGGCGACATGGCAGTTTTTGCCCTTTCCAGTTGTTTGTACTATTGTGGGACTCCCCAAATTAAGAGGTTGTTAATAGGGACTTGGCCAGCATATAGCATGGGCACAAACAGTGTGGTGTTTGTTTCCTGCAGGGAGAGAGCAGGGATAGAGCAGGACAACACAGGTCAAAAACTCTGCATCTATTCCAGTTTCAAGATTTATTTCAGTAATTTATAAGACAGAGCAAGTCATTAAGCACGTTGGGCCTTTATATAGTGTTTGTAACCTGGAACGAGGCAAAATAGATCTGTACTGTTAATATTAGCACAGCTTTAGTATATCTTCTTCTCCTTCTGTGAAGAGAAAATAGAGATGTGCACAATAAAAATTAAGCTGGCAGTATTCAGCTTTCCCTTTCTCAGTAGAACTTCTGCTCTATACTTGTCCCAGGTAGAGCATTACTCCTTTTCTTCACCTGAAAGCATGAGTTCTTAGCCAAACCCAAACCACCATCTCCCAAGAGGAAAATCCTCCATACCCTTCACCTTAAGGTCCTCCAGAGAAGGTGAGGGACTCCAGCTGAGAAGCACATCAAGCACCATGGAGTCACAGCTGATACAAGGCAAATAACGTTCATTTCCACTGAATGAAACCTGGTACCCAAATGCCCCTGGATGTGAGGTCACGGTATTGGGGTGCCACGGGCTCCTGCATGAGGCAGATGGTCACACAATCAGATTCACCAATATGGTCACAGTAACAAACTGCAGTGGTACAGACAGACTTTCTCACCGTGATTTTGGTGGTGTATTTTCTTCAACCGCTCTCCCATGGCAGTTTCCCCCTTTGCAACAAAGAATTAGAGCTTCCCTCCAGGCTGGGATCAGCTCCGGACCAGACCTCTCCAAGCAGCCCCTGTGACATCGGGTGACACTGACCTGCCCTCAGCAAGGACCAGCTGAAACCCAGAGAGGGGTCCTGCACTCACCAGCCATGCCATCAGGAGCTGCCACAGGGCAGGGAGCTCTGGAGAGATTGTTTCACAAGTGGTTCCCTTTTGAGGTAGTTTGGGATGTTCTTGCTCTTCCACCATGGGCTGAGCCCATTAGAAGGACCTCTGGGTCCTTATTCACATTTCTAAAAATGCCTCTTATTCTCTAAATCAAGACTATCAGAGCAGCCCACATTCTCTCTCTGTGGATTTATCTATGAGATGACTCAGCTTCAAGGCTCATGTGGTATTTTAGAGTCTCTGATAACCTTTAATGCCTCTCTTCATTTAGCAGTGAAATTCAAGTGCTGCTTCTTGAGAGCCTTTTGTGAACCCCAGAGGTTGCATGATTCCTACAGGCTGATTATTCTTTAATGTCTATGTGGGCTCCCTCCAGGCACAGAAGATTAGTTTTGCAATGCTGCTCTGAGTTTATTTTAAAAAATGTATTCAGAGGGTTGCCATGAATTCTCAAAGCAGAGAGAACATCCTTCTACTTATTAAATGCAGCTCTCACAAGCACCAAATAAATCTTTTTGCAGAGTACATTTGCATTAACTCCTACAGCTCACTGTTCCTTAATTAGTTCCACATGCAAAAGTCCCCAGCGTAACGCTCCAGTGAAGAAAATGAGGCTGGGGTTTAAAACAAAATAATTTAAATCCTTCAATTTAGTGCCCAAGTAGCTGAACCAGCAGCTCCTTGTCCAGCAGTGACTCCCACACATCGCAGTGGATGTTAAATGAAGTTCTAAACGAGCTACTGTGTCCTAAATCTCTCGGTTGCTGCCAGGACACTGCTGTCAGTGGCTGCTGCTGCCCACCGACTGCGCCTACGCCACGGGCTCATCCTCTGCCTCGGGCAATACAAGTCATCCCAAAATCACTCCCACCTGCTTCTGCCCAGCGCAACAGAAGCTACTGCAGTCTCCCCCCACGCCACCTGTGTGTGGGTGGCCAAGCGAGATGCAGAGATCGTTCCTGGAATCCCACCAGCTTCCCACCGCCGCACCCCACGGGGAGATCTGGCGCTTGCATCTTGCCTCTTTCACCTCTTCCTTCTCCTCAGCACTGCTGCTCTGCACTCTGCTGGAAGCAGCTGTCATTAATTCATAGAGACAGCTCCCCGCAGGGCTCCGATTACACTTCTCCATGGAGCCGGGCTCACATTGTGCTTTACCTGAGACAGACCCGGCAGGCAGGCAGCAACAGGAGACTGCCAAGGCTGGGGGCGAGCGGGGCTTTCCTGCCGGCTCTCCCGCTGGGGCAGGCACCAGGCAGGTTTTCATTCCTCGCATTTTCCCCACTCACACAGCCCGACTTCGCTTACACGAGAAGTGGCCCAGCAGGGAGCGTTGCCAGGGTGCAGAAGGGGCTTTCCGAGGGCTCGGGCACAGGTAGCTCCGTGCCAGTCCTGCAGAAGTCACAAATGGGAGGCTGGCGAGTCATGGTGTGAGCAGCAATTATGTACAAGCACTGCACAGGATTTTATTTCCATGGCCCCTGTGGATCTGCTTCCCCAAGAAGACCACCAGTTACTGCTATTGAGAGTTCAAGTCTTAAATTTATCTTCTGATGGTAAAGGGTCAAAAAATCCCAAAACGGTGTGGAGCAGTGTGGGACCAGTGTTGTAAAATGAAGATGCTCTGCATTTCTGGCCATCTTGCCTTCCATGCTGCATGGCTCGAAGTTGGGAACAAACTGCTATTGTGTTGGTAGGGCATTGTAACTAGTGCTCTAAATACCAAAATTTCAGCAAAAGGCAATAGCATTCAAGAGCCATGTGCCAAATTATTTCTTGGCTTCAGTGTGTATTTTCAGAAGCCACAGCTGACTGGAGCAGAAAGGGACACTTACCATGTCTTAGTATGTTGGTGTGCACATGGCTGAGGTCCAGCATGACCTTTCACCATTACCCTCCTAATAAATTTTTAACAAATTATCTGTATCAAAACTAAGACTCACCTGACAATCCAGACCTGCTGGTCCTTTGAAAAGGGGTCTCTGCTTGCCTGCAGAGAAGTTCTGATGTTTTCACTGCGTCCATTTTTCACTTTGCCTGGAATTTACAGTCCAACACTGTACTAAAGAGTCTATATTTTTTAAACAGAGCAGAAGTTATTTTTAATTATTGCTCTTTGAAGCATACATATGAGTGCCAGTTGTGGAAGGGGTAGCAATTGCCCTCCCCATGGCACAACACCCTAAAAAGATAAGCTAAACAGGGCAGACCTATTTTTCCCCTTGAAAGCAAGCATTAGTGTCAATTACAAAAGGTGTTTTTCCCTCAACTAGGAAAAATAGGAATAAAGTGCACCTTCAAGCCAAGCTTCTCAAATCATGTAAACAGCTCATTTAACATTGCCTGTATTTTTTAAATTCTCCACTCACTCCATTAACATTGGTTCTGTTATTTTAAAGACCATTTTCAAAAGGCAGCTTTCAGATTTTTGTATTAAAAGCCTGTATTTATGGCCTTCTGAGAACCACTGTGCAGATTACTCACAGGATCTACAGAGTCTGGCCATTTCCCCCCAGGTACTAAAATAGCCACAGTACACTCAGCAGCTTGGTCACTGTGCTCCCAGAGTTCTTGTGCCCAGTGACATGCAATTCCAAAAAAGATTCCTCAGGAACATGACAGCTTCTCTCAGTGATGGTGATACTTACTGCAGCCAAGACACACACCACTAGTAAAACATTTATTGTAAAGCATCATGGCACAATGAGCATCTGTTTTTGCTCAGAAAGAAACCTGAGTTTAATTAGTGACTGCCTTATTCATGGTCTAGGTATGTAGTTCAGGCTGCATATTGTCCTCACTGAATACTTGCAAACAAAAAACCACTGAGATTTTAAATACAGCAACATCACTGGTTTGACTCAATGCAAACACTGGCTTAAAAGATTTTTGCCAAGGGGTTTATATAAAGTCTCATTGAAACTGAATAATCTCTTCCAGTGGTTCCTCCTGGCCCAGTCTGCAGCCAAGCTTTTCCCACCATGTTCAAGGGGAAACAATTGAAAACTACCTAAAAACAACCCTCTGAAGATGCTGCTTGAAAAGCAAATTCTTCAAAAGCTCAGCAAGGACTTTGCAAATGACTGTGCAGGAATAAGCTCAGAGTTAATGATTCCCAAAACTGGTAATTTAAACTGGCTACATCACTGATTGGCTCTTTGTCAATGAAGACCTCCCTTTTTCTAACCTCCCCTGAACAGCCTACCAGGATTACACAGAGCCAGGAAAGACCCATGGGTTGCAACTACCAAGAAAGGAAATAATTATTATCCTCCATTTCAGTGTATTTTTTACTGTGTCACACATATAAACAGTAGAAACAAGTGCAGGAGTTTCACTGAAACGGTCCATAACATTTCCTAAGGCTTTGTGCAATCACCAATTCAAATCTGAACACCCACATAATTTTTCATTTCAAACATTCAACCCACCCACAAGAGGCAAATATTTGTATGGTTCTTTTATTGAGATGATGTCAGTCTGGAAACAGATGGACAGACGAAGAAGGGGAAATACAGATTCAGTTAGTAGGAGCAATGAATCCTATCAGTCATGTCCACAGGGCAGTTTGCTGCACATTGTGAGACACTGTCCAAGTGGAAGGCACGTCCAGAATGTGCCTGGAGCACCCCAGAGCATCTAAACGCTTGTCAATGCTGTAGCACAAACAGGATTGGAAGAATCCACCAAGCTGAGGCCTGTGATGAGAGTGGCTGTGGATTTCCAGGGAAACACCACAAGTAACATATAAAAATGTCTGGCTTGGTGATGGGTGTTAGATGGGGATGCTTTGCTCGAGATTTTCTAATTGTTCTTCAAAAAATTTAATCCGCTCTTCGAGGTCCTTCTGTTCAATCAACAAGGAGGTCTTGACTTGAACAAAGTGTTGATAGTCCTGGAGCTGCTCCTCTGTCAGGTACTTGGCAAGGATTCCAGAGACCACACGTTCTCTCCGGTCCAGATTCTCCTTCAGGTCCTTTGCATCCTCCCGCTGTCGAGACAAGAGCTTGTGCCGCTCATTCAGCGATTGCTAAAGGAATCAAAAACCACAGCAGCACACCATGAGAGCCCATCATTCCTGGCAGACTCTATTTCTTCATTTGGAATTCACAGTCGATTTAATTTAATTACTTCCTCTTGTGGGTTTTGTGTTCCACCTGAGGTTTTTTTTCAGTTGAATCACTCATTCTTGTGGCTTGTAAGGTAAACACACAGTAAATGCCATCAAGGCTCACATCTCCTATGCTACCCTCATGAAAAAATCAATATACTTAACATTCTGGTCATTTAAAAGTATTCTGTAACAATCTTCACTGAATTAGAAGCTCTTTAAGGCACGTATCTTTGGGTTTTGCTGTGTTGCACATGGCCAGAGTGCCATTGACATATTAAAAAGATAGAGTGGCTTTTATTAAAAGCTCTGTGTTGATGCCTAGATGATTTTTTGCCTTTTTTTTATACCTTTTTTATGTCCTCAGTAGTCTTAGCAGGCATGCTTGTATACCTTAAGCCTGCTAACTTAGCATAGGCCTAGTATCCTGTTAAGCCAAGAGACCTCACAGCTGGAGGCCAGAAGGCCCTATGCTATCTTCAGAAACCAAGGCCCCTCTAGAACATTTCCTGTAAACTAAGATTTAGCCCATCCAGGGGGGAATTCCTTGGGATGGGGGGAGATCACTCTATTCATCCAAGCCTCTCATTGGGGCATCTTTTTTAGCTATGCTAGTTTGTAAGGTCTATAAATTGTATTTGTGATCTATTGTATGTGTGCATTTCAGTGTGTTCCACCTTAGCAAAGTGGTGCACCATAAAGATCTTTATTAAATACCAAGGTAAAAACCCTTTATCCCTTAACCCTGTCTGGCTCTCATTTTTTAAGACCACAAAAAGGCATCAGTGTGATAAAATAACTGTGATGTAGACAGTAACTTTTCATCAAAGTCTTCTTTTAAAGAATTGAGCCTTGCTTGTTCTAGATTTTTATACCTTTCACCTTTAGCTAATTCTCATTTAGCTGTAATAATTTTTATAGGGATTACGCTGCTGGAAAATGTCCTGTTCCAGGACAGTGTCCATAAATAGATCACAGAGCAATGTCACTGCTGACACCCTAAAAATGGAGTCAAAGACTGAGTCTGCAGGTTTTGCTGACATGAGGCAAATGGAGCTAGTGGGAGATGGTTGTTAAAAATGTCAGCACTTAATCAAGGCTTTATTAGGCATTTTATTCAAATATTTGAATAAATTATTTGAATGTGTTTCCTATGAAGAGTGTAAATGTAATACTAGAGAAACAACACCCTCCCTGCCTACCATAAAATGAAAGTAAGTATGAAATACTGTTTAAAATTATTCACATTAACACAACAGACATTTTGGAAGAGCTGAATTCTGGCTCTCCATGTCCCACTGCATGGAAGGACCTTTTTAGTGCTAGTCTGTGTGTGACCTATGATGAACCTCCAGAGATACATGTCAGCAGCAACACAGCTCCAGAAAATCCCAGTTATTCTAACACTGTGCTTTTCCAATTTCAGAGATAACAGCAGATATTTGTTGATAAAAAACATGTCTAAGAGCAATAAGAATAGCAGGGAAGCATAATTCCTGGGATAAATTTGACTTTTATTCTTCAGCAAAAAGGAGACTTTCCAAGAGTTGAAATTATTTCCTGGCAACATGAGACAATTCTTCATTTTCCATCAAAGCTGGCTAGTTGAATTAAACTGCAGTGAGTTTTATCTCAAGTTATGACCATACCTTCCTGCTCACTAGACAAACCCATTAAGTAAAATATGATTTCAAAAGCAGTAATTAATGCAATGAAATCACCAGTAGAGAAATAAGCCCACAAAAAGCCCTGTGAAGGACAGGTTTGGAGCTTCTCCCCAGGGAGCAGCCCAAGGGTCCAAAGGCCAATCCTCTGGCTTGGAGCTTCTCAAGGTTCTGCTGTTAGCACCCGGCTGCAGGCTCACCCTGCACTCCTGTGCTCCAGCACTGTGCCCTGGTGCTCTCCTGCTCTGCTCCAGTGGGGACATGGCCCATCCTGGGACACAGAGACTGCCTGGGCAACGGCTGCTTGGCATAATCTACAACTGATAAGCTAAATAAGCTGTCAGAAAAATGAGCTGAGCATGGCTGTGTGGGTCTGATTTTCTGAGTCTGTAAGGTTCTTCAGCCTGTCAGTAGCTGATTTCCTTCTCATGGGAAAATTTCCTGGGAGAATTCTTACCCAAGGACAATTCATGTAAACAACTTTTCTATTTTTCATAACATTTCTAAGTTCTCATAACAATTCCTCTCCCAGCTGTTGTTTCTATTATTTAACCAATGGAGAGAGGTGTTCATTTTGTAGACCAATTATATGCTTTCTTAGCACAGCATGTTATAAAAAGGCTGCATGAATTGAAAATAAAACCTTTTCTGATCTTTCTACTACCTTGGAGTCAAGCTCTTGTGTGTCCAACAGCCACATAGCTGCACTGGAAAGAAGTGAACCAAGCAAATTCAGCACCTTTGCTGACACTCACCTTCTCCTCAGCCTCTGTGCTGCCATCCATCCTGCTCATGGCATTCTGGACGCGGGCGAGGCGGCTGGAGAGGCAGAGCAGGAGGCTCAGCACCTTCTCCAGGTCCCCAATGAACATCAGGTACCGCTCAAACTCGTTGGGCTTGCAGAGGTCCCGCACCAGCACCTCCAGCTCCTCACCCCACCTGGCACATTCCCTGACTTCCAGGAGAACCAGCTCCTGTTCCTCCCACAGCGCCTGCAGCCTGGATTGCAGACTGGCCATGAGCTCCAACTGCAAAAACAAACAAACAAACAAAACAAACCAGAAACTGTTACTGCCAAAGAGAATCCGTATCAATTCTAGAGAATGGAATTTCTTCATGTTGTCTTTGCCAAATTTTTGGCTTTTAAAATAATTTTAAGCTACAGGAAAGAAAAAAGAGGGGAAAAAAAAGCAGCAATATTTTCTAAGCTGTACTTAATTCTCAAACTCTGAAAAGCAAATTACTGGTAATCACCTTAGCTGGTGATATATTCTCTGGCTCAGAGAGCTTCCAGTCAGTCAGAAGGGAACTGCAATAAAGATTATAACATGATTACACAGAGTTGTTGTTCTAAGACATGAGCATGAAGTCCCAGCTCTGTACCAAGCTTTGGAAGAACTGATTGGAATTTCACTTATGTGCACAGAAAGTCAGTTCCACTGGGCAATTCAAGCAGGCCACGGTGCCTGGGTAGAAAAGTAATCAGAGGAGGCTGTTTCCTAGGGGAATTGTGGAAAAAGACCTCAAGACTTGAGTAGGAGCTCACTGTCAGCTTCTTTGGAAGTTGGACAATGCCAGAACAGGAGCAGCAGTAAGACAGCAGCTGATGTGCACAGCAGGAGGAGCTTCAGGAAAGCAGATTGTCATTACCTGAGATGGAGCATGGCCAGGGGAAAAAGCCCACCTAACTCTGCAAAGCTACATAATTGCCCTTCCAAGCTCCAACTTCTACCACTGTCCAGCTATGCCCCCAATTCCCTGCATGTATGGAATTAATTGGACACTGGAATGTGCAGAAGCTGCTGCCAGCTCTCAGAGTAAAGAATATTTCTTATTTAGGCTGCCAGTTCTAATTTATTTTACAGATTTTGAGATTAGATTTGAGTGTTAAACTGGGAGTTTGCTGCTGCTGCACAGGAGCTGGCTGTGCAAGGAAACCTTTAATGATGATAGATGAGAGATCTGAGTCAAATCAGGCGGGATTTAAATACTACCATTTACGATCAATATGCCAATTTGCCAGGATTTCATCTACTGTCAAAAAATGATTCAAAGTTACCTGTAAAATATTATTGGGATAAAAATATCAATAGTAATAATGACATTAATAAGAATTTCTTTGTCATGATGGAAAAACAGTGGTTTCTGTGATGGTCATCTACATACTTTCTTAGATGTGATGTCATCTAGCTCGTTTGTGCTGTCTCTGTTCCTCTTCAGGACTTGGTTTCCCATAGAGGCAGGATCTTTGCTCCTCTGCTTGGTTTCATATTCAGATTTTGGACATTCTTCTGGTCTATCTCCATGATTTTTCCTGCTATTGGAACAGAAAATAAATGCCTGTAGCAAACACAGTTTTCTTCACAAACACTGAATTCATGGTTTTGTACATCTTGACTTCAGGATCACTCTCCTCTCTTCTAACACAAGAGATCTTCTAATTTTTTAGAAAATATAGAACAAAAGATTTGCATCCTAGGTCTGTCACAGTCCTTTTAACAAGGAACCACTTTTCTTCCATCATATACCTTTGGCCTCAGACATTTCTTGGTATGCAAATCAGAAAGCTATAGGTTTTTCTAATGAAACAAAAATAAAACAACGTGCTCAAGTTCATCTTACTGCTAGTATGTATAGTATCTATACATTAAAATAGACCAAAGTGTGAAACAATTAGTTTTGTCTACTTACTCCTTCTCCTGCACATGCTGTACCTTTCCCCTTTTCCTGCGTGATTTATCCAGCATGGAAATGTTGACAGGAAACAAACCCTCCATCAGGTCCAAAGCAGTTTTTCTAAGAGGATGAGGCATGAGGATGTCCACCAGAGAAGTGTCTTTGGCAATGATCTCCATAGCAAGCTCTTGGTCTCGCTGGTCCTGAGAAGACTGCAGCCTCCTTCTGGGCAGGTGTGTCTCTCTCTCCAGGGAAACATCATCGTGGTTGCTGTGCATGGAGGTTTCCTGGGCAAGTAAACCTTTGCCTGGGTTTTTGTCTCCTTGGTGAGGGGGAGCTGATGCTGTGTGGAGATGCATTTCCTGCCCTGGAGAAGCTGCAGGCTGCTGCTGCTCTGGATGCTCGAGTGCAGCATTCCCACTCAGACACTGCATTCTGCATTCCTCCTCCACTCGAACACTCTCCTTGCTTCCACCTCTTGGGACAGGAATAGAGGCTTCAGGAGTCTGCTCCTTTTTATCCTGACCACACACATGTCCAGTTGTGTCACTGTGTTCATGAATCTTGGATCCATTTTTCTCAGGATCACGGAAACTGTAAGGAAGAAGACAGCTCCTTTTATTTGAAACATTCCCTCTGTAACAGATAGTTTTGCAGACTGTTTAAGAGCTCTGATCAAATGTTTCTGATGTTATGGTTCTCTCTGGAACTTTTAGTTACTTTTATGCTAACCTGCTAAAGAAGGAGATTTAAGAAAAGTTTAATTTTTTTTCCCATAAGTCATTCAAGTCTCCAGAAAGCACTGGGGTCTTTTTGAAAGAGTGGAAATTCTTTTACTGCAGAAGAGTCAGCATCATTGCCTTGCTGAGACAGAGTTCAGATATTTATCTTCCTTGATGCTCCTCAAACTAGCAAAGCAAATATGGAGAGTTAAAACACAAACGTCCTAGTTAGTGAAAATCACGGCACAGGTGATTTTTTTTTTCCTCTTTAAAAAAACCAGACCAAAATCCCCTACTGCACCAGTCCTGATCACACATTCTCCAGCCCTGGGCATCTCGGAGCAGTTGGAAATGCTGTTTTCTCCGGAGCTCGGATGAGGGAGCTGTGATCCCAGAGATGTGATGGAGCGCGGCTGTGCAGGCACAGCTCAGGGGCACCCGGCACTTCCCATTCGCGCGGTAGGAACGACTGTAAAGACTGACCCAGGGAGGAGCGGGTGAATATTCCCCTGTGGACAGGAAGGATCCCGAGAGAGAAGGAGGGGAGCAGCGCTGGGACCTCGGCTGTACCCAGGCACAGCTTCCACAGCCTTACCTGGAGGTGCCGGGGCAGCTCCCACAGCGCGGGCACGGTGCTCCTGCACCTCTGGCACATCTGCACGTGTCCTGGAAGGGAAAACAGCACACTGGGACAACCAGCATTTCAGACCAGGCAGCTGCTTAATTTTAGTCCCATGTTTGTTACCCCCAGAAAGGGAAGGTGATGTTAGATCTTCAAGTAGCTTCACGGAGATTTGTGCTTTTTTGTTTATAGTTTGTTTTGTTGGGTGTTTTGTTTGGTGGTTGTTGTTGTTTTTTCTAAGGGGAAAGGTTTGGGTTTTGTTCATTGTTTTTCTTTTTTTTTATTATTTTTTGGGGGTGTTTTTATCTACATCTTTTTTATTAATTATATTGCTATTATGCTCTTCCTAGGTAGCATCCATTTTTCCCCCCTAGAAAACCAAAAGAACAGCTGTCAACAAAAGATACCTCTACTCTCATAACAATTCAGAAATTCATCAGTGGTGGAAGTTTGTCAGTCTCTTCAGTAGGGTAATTTTACTGGTATGTTGAATTATTTAATTTTTGGCCTTTTATCTTCTTTATTCTCCTCAACAATATTGACAGATACTGTCTTTCAAATTCAGGAGCCAAAAAAGGTTTGTCATTTACAAAATTTTTCTTATCATGACCTTTTTTGGGATAGGGCTCTAATGAAGTTGCTGTCATTAACGATAATGACTGCTGGAGCACAAACAGCCCCACCCTGCATACAGCATGTGTTCTCTGCAAATGCATCTTCCAGGTGCCCGAGTCCCTCTTGGCTTTCTTTATGCCCCTTTTGCTGGTTCCATTGTGGCGGATGTGGCTGGTCTGTGGGTGCACGGATAATTTGGTTTAACCCACACCAGCTCTGCCAGCCCAGCTCAGGTGAACCAGAGCGCAGACACGACACCGATAGGCCGCAGTCAAACCCCAGCAGAGGCCCTCGGCCAATCCCCTTGAAGCAGCCGCGCCATTGGCCAGCGGGCTGGGCGGGGCTGAGGCCCTGACCAATCATGTCTGCGGGCGCAGGAGGTTGGAAAGGCCCATAGAGGGAGCCGTGGGACGGCGAGCGGCTGTTGCTGCACGGACGCGGGGCGGCGATGGCGCGTCCCTGTCTCCGTCATCGCTGCCAGAGTTTCTTACCTGTGTGGAAGAAGGAGTGGATTTTGGGGCTCTCCCAGATGCAGAACCACCTGCCTGAGGGAGACTTTCAGCTGATGGAGACTTGCTGGTACAGCTCCCGTCCCCTTTTTTGGGATTGCACCTGCTGGTCATGTTCAGTGGGGGAACAAAAGGCAGAGGAGGAAAAACATCTGGTGATCTTTGTTCAGAGAGAAGTTGGCAGAAAACCTCATCATTTTGCATCTTCCTGCTTCCATTTGGGTTGGAAATCTGGCCAGGAGGACCTTTGGGACTTGAGAGCCTCCTCTGCAGGGGTGGCTTATGCAGTGGGAGGTGTTGTGAGCCACCTGGTCTTTGACTGATCTTTCGTTCCATGTATTTGATCAGCGCACTGTGCTGGATTTGTTTCAGCTCTGTCCTGGAGACACTTGAACTGGAAAGTGCCCTTCCTCTCTTCTCCAGATCCCTTCTCCTGGATGCCACTGCATCTTGCCCAGTGATTTCATCCCTAACTTGGCTCCATGATACTTCCTTATCCATTAGGTGATTGAGCTTCTCAGGCTCAGAGTAGCACAATTTCTTTTGCTCTTGGGTTATCCTTTTCCTTCCCCCTGCTTGACCTTTTTGTGGCCTCCTTATTTCTTCATTTCTATTGAAACTTTCCAAGGATTCTAGATGAGAAGGGGAGCAAGGAACAGGTTTGGCATCCTCACTTGCACTGGATAACGAGAAAGACCGAACGTGTTCAACTGATGGCCTTTTGGAGGATTTCTGTCTCAGTCTGACAGGCAAACTCATCTGTAAGTCTTTTCTTTTAAAGGAGGTTTCTTTGAGAACCTTTTTCTGAGCCATTTTAAGTTTCTCTATATAGTCATTCTGGAAACTCTCTTCTGTGAATGAGGCTGTACTCCTAAAAATAAGATCTTTGTTCTGGAGCATGAGATCATCAGCACTGCACTGATGGTGGTGGCTGCTCCTCTGAAGCTGATGGCCTTCTCTTTGTATCTCTAGACACTGTGCTGAGGCAGCATAGCTGCTTGATGGAATTTCCTTTGGTGACCTCCTTGAGTCCTTGTTGGGCTGCAGGACACTGGTGGTTTTCCCTGCAGAAAGGTAGTAAAGCATGGGAGTTGCCTGCCTGGTTATTTGTTCACCAGCATGGTCCTCCTGAAGCTGTCTTGAGATCTGTGTTTGAAATACAGGCTGGTGTTTCTCAACAGGAGTTTCCTCTTCCAGACACGTGCTGAGGTCGGGACTGCTGTTGTTACCCTGGGTTTCTTTCTGGATTTCACGTAATGATGTGGAATCTTCCTTTGTTCTGGAAAAAGCCATTTGGCTTGTGCCATCACAGCACTGCTTCCTTCCCTGATCCAACTCCTCACACTGAGGGTGCTCCACTTCCACAGCATTACAGCTGCAGGACAGTGGTGATCTCTGCAATTTGTTTTGCTGGTTTGGGACTGGTTCCCTAATACTGCTCATAATTTTTCCTTCAGAATCATAGCACTGACTTTTGTCTGTGTAACTGTTCAGCTTCCTGGGAGCATTTTTATTTAGAAGAGTATTCTCCATATATTTTAATTCCAAACTGTCCTCAAACACATCGTGATCCATGTCTGAATGCCACTCAGGATGGAGTGGGCCCTGGGCACAGGGCAAGGAATCTTTCCTCTGGCTGGGTCCTGGCACAGTGCTTGGCAGAGGCACACTCCTGGGACACTGTTTGATTTCCTGTGTATCATTAACAGTGTTGGGGTTGGAATGTGCTTGGTGGTAGGATTTGGAGTTTATCTCTTTGGGAATTTTATTAGCATGACCTGAATCATAAGCAGAAAGTATTTTGGGGATATTCACCACAGAGTCTGTCTTTAAATATTCTTGAAAAATGAATGAAGAAGGTCTGCTGAAAACGTGTGGATTGCTTCTCTTTGTAGGTTGTTGTGATGGACTCCACTCTCCATTTTCCTCTGTCTTTAATACCTTAACTTTTGTTAATTCATTTGTAAAATCAGAAGCAAGGCCCTTGTTTTCCAGAGGCCCTACATCTTGCTCTCTAACTGCATCCCAATGTTGACTCCGTGGTACTTCCCTATCTGCTAGCTGGCTGTCCTGCACACCAGGAGCTGGCTGCACACCACACTCAGTGTGCCCTGCAGAGCCTCGTCTCTCTCTTGACTTTTCCAAGTGTCTGTTGGTGATGCTATAGCTGTGCAGTCGTGTGGGAGGGGACAGTGGAGGTGCTGCCAGGGCTGGAGGTCCCTGGTTTGAAGTCCTTTGGGTAGGAGTAATTCCACAGTGATCTGTGAGACCAGTGCTGTGAGAGTGGTGGGTGCTCAGGCCTGGTGCCTTGTAAGGCTGGGGGGATCTGAGGTCAGCACTGAGATTATAAATTCCTGTTACATACTCTGAGTCCATGTAGGGGACCTGCTCTGGAGGCACACAGAAGTATTCACCATGGCACAGTGGTGTGGGGTACTCTGGAACATTGGATCCTCCTGAGAAAGAGCTGTAAGCAGAGTCTGCCCTTCTAGGGAGGTGCAAGAGATGGTCCATGCTGCTGATTGACTTCACTGACAAAAGATGATTGTTTTCAGGAGAGGCCACAGGCTCTGCCAGCTTCCCAGTTCTGCCGCCTTGCCTGTGAGTCCATCTTTCTATCTCATTCCCAGCTGAAGTCATCTTGTAGAATTTCCAGAAATCCAAGTCTGATTAAAAGTTCACAACTGAGTTGTTAGAAACGAATATTTTTCTCTACAGTTACATTCCAATAATATCTAGAGGAATATCTAGAGGATCCTGAAAAGAAAGAGAAATGTGTGAAAAAGACTCAGTGGGAGGATTCTTATGGCACATCTTGGAAAACCTGTCCCAGAGTCCTATAAAAAGTGGCATGAGACTGACAGAGCATCTTGATGAGATATTCTCCTGTCAGTCCCAAGTCACAGATTTTAAAAGATGGTCAAATGTTTACAGCTGTAGCTCAGGACTCCCCTGCAAACCCCCAAATGGACTAGGGAAAAGTACCAGCATAGAGCTCTTGTATGAAAAATACACACTTTTTTGCAGAGTCTAGAAAAGAGCCTGTTGTTTATCAGCAGCACTTGACAGTCCCTCTCTGATTGCTTGCATGGTGCCCATAGGTTTAGTTTAACAAATGGATCTCCTCAAGCAGCAACCCAACGGGCCAAGAGAAGACAAGAGGGGATTCTCACACCAACAGCGTGACCCTCTCAGCCACCTCTGCCGGCTCCAAACCCTGTGATGTGCCCCAAATTAAGAACCGAACCTGGCACTAGAGTGGTGCTACCCAGCAACCTTGTTTAATAATTCTCATTTAAACCAGCTCTAGAAACTGATTATTAAAAGAAGCTTATTAAAATTATTAAAAGAAAGCAAACAAACCATCTTGAAAAGCTTCATCAACAAGCTGCTCCAGTAAAAGGCCTTCTGAGGCGACAGAGCCCTCCAGAATATTACACCTGATTTATTCATAAAGGTTGAACTCACCAAACACTAATCTGCCATTCCCAATATTATATTTCTGTGTGGTAGGACCTCAAAAAGCTGGCAGAAAGAGGTTTCAGGGTGATGTTTCTCTTTAATTAAAAAAAAAAAAAAATCACATTCCTGTCTTGTTTCAAAGACAGTTCTGGTATCATTCATTTTGAGCCAAAGGAAGAGAGAGATAGGAGCCAAAATACACAAGTTAATCTATAAATGAAACTTGGACTGAAGGGACACATTAAATAAATTAACTAGTTTCTGGGAAATGAAAACAACCTAATACCACAAAGTGGTAATTTGCCTGCTGGTTTTTTGGGTGTTTGTCTAATTTTTTAACATTTCAGTAAGGAACCAACTCAAGGATGTCTGGAGTTCTCTCCCTCTTTACAGATGATTTAAAACACAGTTGTGAAATTTAATTGCCTGTCCATGAATAACAGGGTCACAAAGGAAGTAGGAAGCATCAGTGGCTGTGATGCCATTCCCTATCCTTTTCACCATGGAGTATTGAAGAATTTAAAGAAATAACCACCTTAGATACTTGGTCAAAGGAAAACGTTGGATTTTCTGAAACCACTGAGGGGAAAAAAAGCAGTTGGAGGATTTCCATGACACTAACTGCAGACTGGGAGGGTACCATGGTGTGTCACAGTGCAGTTACATTTCCTAGGCAAACAGAGTGCCCTGGAAGGCTGACCCATGGCATTGACCTCTGTGTCTCTCTGAGCTGGGAGAGGTCAGCAGTACCTGAAGGTGCTGCAGGTGCACAGGATCCAACCATTCCACAAGAGATCCAGAAGACAGATCGCTCTGTCATTCTTATCTCCCTTGTTTTAATTAAATTTTTCTCCCAGTGGAACCTCTCCAAGCAGCTCTTACTGATGGTGCTGTAAATAGACCCAGCCAAGTCTTTGTCTGGGATGTGCTGGCAGAGTTCCATGGAAGTTAATGGAGCCACCCTGATTTACAATGAGAATTTGGCTCTAACTTTCCACAGCAATGTGTAGAACCCAAGTAACTGTTGTGATTTAGCTCATGTCTATCAGTGGAAGTACTCTCCTGTTCTCCTATACCAGTCATTCCTCAGATCTCTTTTCCCCCATAGTTTCAAGCTCCTCATTGGGATTTATGGTGAAGTTGGCAATACAGAGAATAATTTTTGACTCAGGATTTTACAATGATACCAGAAGTATTAGGAAATATAATTTCAGTGTCTTAGAAGACTGAGGTAAGAACCTCTGACTGATACTGAAATACACCTTAGAGAAAACCTGTCTTATTTCTTTTCAAGAGGATATTTTCTAAACCTATGCAGCAGAATCATTTATCTCAATGTGTTCAAGGAACTGTGTGGTAACTGCCCTCTCTTTCCTATATAAAAGAAAATCATCAAAGTCCTTAAAACTCAACTGACACAAGCAGTGAATTATTGTTCTCAAGGGGGAGGTGGTAGAGCTCTCTCCTGGACTGTGCTGTCTCTGGGTCTCAGATATATTCTAGCAAGGCTGGAATACAATGTGCCATTCCAGACCAGCTTGCAATACTTGGAATGTAAACAACTGAAAGCAAGAAGAAAAACGTTAAATTAAAGTTTATCAGACGCAAACCCACTGAAAGATGAAGGGAAGTGTGATGGAGGAAGGAGGACTGACACCAAAGAAGGCTTCAAGCACCAGCACCTTGCAATCTAAAATTCCCTCATACCTTTCCTATGTAGCCTCCAATGGGCAGCTCCACACAGCTCTGCCTCTTTCTCTCCTTCTCTCTTCCTTCTGCAGTTCCAGCTGCTCCTTCCTGTCC
>VZUI01046052.1:0-37595 GCA_013401135.1 Cettia cetti | reverse complement strand
CTTTGCCTTCAGTAAGGCCCCAGGTTGGGCAAAGCCTGAATTCCCTAGCAGGTCCAAACCAAATGAACGCACATGGGGAGAGGGCTGTTTGTTCAAGGTTTGCTGGGCTGCTTCTGTTGTGCTTGAGTTTTGGAAACCTCTGACTGGCACTTCCCTACAGGGAATCATTAATCCCACATTGAACTCTCTCTTTCTGTGTTTTATCACTCCCTGCTGCCCTTCTACTTCCTCCCAGGAAAATTGCTTCAGCAACAAGCTCTGTCTCTGGGGCCATCCATGAAGTCTTGGACACTTTCCTCTTCTCTCTGCATGCTCAGGATAAGGCAAAGGAAGTAACCTTAGTGTATATTTCCCTCTCAAAAAGACTGCTTCCTTGGAAGATGGCTTTGCCTATTTAAATCAACTAGTGTTTGGCAGAAGAAAGCAAGATCAGCCCTGACATCATTTTGATCTCATGGCAAGTGTTTTCCTGGGTAATACAGTGCAAAACCCCTGCAGCTGAATCTTCTCTTTCCAAGGAGAAAAGGAGAGATATTGAAAGGAGAAAAATTGCATACAAATAACCTGTAATGGCAGCAAAATCTGAGTGGGAAACTGTCCTCATTTATGGCAAATTTGGGAGGAAACTTTCAAACGATGTTCTTCTGGAAAGCAAGCCTTAATGGCCTCTCCCCTATCTGGTCGAGAAAAAGAACTTTCTGGGAGAAAAGTGGAAAAAAGTATTTATTTAACAAACAAAGTGCCCAGAACATAAAGAATGAGTAATATGAAGCAGTAGAATCTTTTGTTGTTCTGAAGTGAGATGATCAATTCAGAAGGTCTTTGCTGTGGACTCGCTTTTTCAGTCTCTTATCAGTCCCTCCAGAGGTCCAGGCCCTGGTGGGCTGCAGGTGCGAGCTTCTGATGCTCCTCTGGGTTTTTTAGTCCAGAGCAGAACAAGAAAAAAAACAGTCTAGGAAGATTCTCTCCTTCAGCTAGCCAAGGCTAATAAAAGCAAAGTAGATTTCTGTTCCGCTGCCGGTCTGTGTTTCAGATGAACCACACTCCAAGAGAGGAATGTGTAGAAGTCAGGCAGTTTTCTCAAAACAAACTTGGTGCTTGTCCTTCTCCCTGCTTCGCTCTCAGAACCAGTCTTAAAGGCACAGAACTCAATATACAGCACAAGCAGAACAGACAGCTGGGGATACAAGCACCATAAAGTCACCCTAGGACAGAAAGAAAGGTTGGCAGCTGCACACCTCTGTTTTTTGTTTCTTTGTTTAAATAGCAGGACAGTGGAATATCCTTTGAAAGCAGGTAAACCTGGATATTTCAATTAGGAATTATTGAGAACACACCCTTAATGGTATTATTTTTTTAGATTCACTATCTGAGATTTGCTCTCACCTACTTGAGGCAATCATTGAAGAATTAAAAAATACAACTCGGTCACAGCTTCACCACTTTTTTTTTTGGCTATTTTTTCCCCCAAGGGAATACAAAGGTACCACTACCACCATGGGTCTTCTCATGGTAATTACTGGGAATATACTTCAGTCACTGGAATCTGGAAAACAGCAAAAAAAGCTGGAAGTGTGACCACTGTGCCTTAAAAAGAAATAACTTCATAAGGTGGTCTCATGTCCCAGTACACAGCCATCCCATCACTGCCAGGCAGGAGATTCTATCCAAGAGGAGCCATCCTCCAAGTGTCTAGCACAGAGCAGCTCTGTCAGAGTGCTGGTTTACATCAGTGCCTCTTTCTTTCCCTTTGCAAAGTAAAGGATATCTCTGCCTTGATTTGTAATCACAGAGAAATGTAGATTTGTAACTAACTATAGTCTTTCTGGAAAACCCCCACCCTCATAGAAAGTTCTTTAATTCAGCATGTGTTTCTTCAGATTTTCAAATTTTAATATCATAAAACTTACAGGATTATTCACCATTTAGTCATTATATTCATTTGGACACCTCAAAAAGGAATTTTAAACAGATTCTCTCATGCAGGAAGGCAGATAAGTACACATGCACCCCTTCCATACACACTGTCAGAAACTACCGAGAGCTGAGAAACAGCATTATAAAAGGAAAAGTAAAAGGGCCTAAAAAACCTGAAAGGCAGGTTATGCAGCAGCATTTCCTCAGATTCCCCTTCCCTCTGCAGGAGTAGTACCTGCCCCTGCCATAGCTATGTGGTGGAATGTTTTCCTGTGGAGACCACCCTTGGCCAACCCTGCTTCCAGCACATGGCATGAGGAGTACCTCACCCTGGCTATTCTTGCTATGAAATAAATCTAGTTTGTAAAGCACCCTCCTTTTTCTTTTTCTTTTCTTTTTTTTTTTTCTTTGTAAAGCACCCTCCTTTTTCTTTTTCTTTTCTTTTTTTTTTTTTCTTTTTTTTTTTTTTTAATAAATAATCTTCATTAGAAGGCAGTAAGTTAAGCATTAAAGCACATCCTCACAGAAAAATAAATATGAAATAAACTCACAGCAATTGGATTACTAGAGCTGTCAAATCACAGAAAGATAACTTCAGAGAGGAGCATATCTCCAGCTATTAGTTAATTTTCCAGTACACTAATTCAGGCTATTTGCTGATAGATTTTGCCATGTCTGATTACCAATCAGTTAAAAACCTTGCTTGGAAACTACTGGTTGTCCACAGCCTTTTCTCCAAAGATAATGCAAGCAGGATTTTCATAATCTGCTTGCTTCAGCTCCCTGATAGACAATTAATTCTTAAACCATTCATGCTGGATTTGCTTCAGTGCTTGGATGAGAGGAAATCAGAGATATTGGAAAGTAATAAGGAAACATGGAAATATCCTTCTTTGTGGTCCAATACTCCTTGCTACATGCAAATATGGCAAACTGTGTAGAGAGGCTGCTACTGAATAGTCAGCACAATTATCTGCAGCTAATCCAAAACAGTTTATGAGCAAAGATGGAGTGAGCATTCCATGCTGCTACTAGGATTGCAAAGGAGCGTTTCTTGATTGGACTGGCTCCAAGCCAGCAACAAATGGATTTTCTGGAGCCACCAAGTTTGTGATAAATATTGTTCCAGAGGAAAGTTGTGAGGAGGAGGAGGTGGGATCGCCTCCCAGACGCATGTCCGTGATTCCCCCGTAACGGGTTAGCACTCAGGGCGCATGCTCCTCCCACCCTGCCTTCTTTCTGTGTCCCTTGGGTGGAGTCTGTTAATCTCACAAGCACTCTGTCACGATCTGCTTGGTCTAGGAGCTGCTCTGGAAGGCATCCATGCAGCATCCCCACAACGGCAGACTATGTATTTTGAAAAGGATTTTCCAGCATGCTCTAATTTGGTTTAACTCCCACTGAATTCACAGCTAAGTCAGTGGTGGGAGTCTTGAAAAAAGAATACCTACAGGCCAGAGAAAGCATTTTTGGACAGTATCAATGCCTCTTCTTGGTAGAGGAGGTAGGAGGGAAAGCGTTGCCTGCCTGACACACATTCCACCTCTCCTTGCACAGGGTCACCTCTAAGAGACCTTTATTCTTGTGCCCTCAGAGCTGTGTGTCCCTTCCACCTGTGTATTACCACCAGTGCTGGCAGTATTTCATACCCAGTTTTGTAGGAATAACCTCACAAGGAACAAGGCAATGAGAAGTCAGAGAACAGAGAATTTTCCAGCATGCTCAGTGAGGTTGTTTGTTGATGGGCTTTCATACACTTCATTACCAAGCCATTAAAAATCTCTTTGAAAGTACTGTGTGCCCATCAGCATTTCCCCAGTGGGTATTGTCCTGAGCATTTATGTGACAGCTCATATGCAGCTGGGCTCCAGCAAAGACTCAGGCCACCTGTCTCAGGCTCTGCACCAGCAGAAGTAGCACAAGCTGGGACCTCAGAGCTGGCATTAAAGCACACCACTCTCAGCCTGCCGGTCACTGAGCCTTTTCCTCTAAGGGACAGAGCTGAAGGTTCCCAACCATCCATCAGGATTGTGTTTTCTTGTCTGTGTTACTCTGTCTCTCTGCTGTCAGTCTCTCTTTGGAAGAAAAGGAAAACTGTGAGGGTATTGAGAAAGTATAAACCTTCCCTGTGCACCCTCCAGCTGTCCCCCCAGTACCAGCCAAGTTTCTTCCTCATCCAGGCTACTTGTGCCTGCTTTCTCTCCTCCTCCAGGTAAAATTAAAATCCACTTCCTCCTTGCCCTGCCATGGCTTACAACTGCCATAGGATATTCACTGCTTCTCCTCACAGGTCACATCCTCAGAGATACTGCCATATCCCCTCACCCATGGAGCTAGGGCTCTGGGTAGGTTTTGCTCTCCTCAGGAGATGGCAAATGGCTGTGGAAAAAGAGGTGCAGAAAACAATAGTCCCCTCACCCCACTGGGGGTTCTGGCAGTTCCACTGCTGAGAAAAAGACAGGCTGAGCAATAGAAAACTGACAAACCCTGATTAATAATAAAGTCATAATAAAACTGTGCCAGCTGGCAACAGCATCGTCTGTCAGCAGGGCTGGATTTGCACGGAGGGAGCCTGCTGTTGTCGGCGTCTGGAAAAACGCGGGGTTCCACAGGAATTGTGGAGGGTGAGGGAGTCCCCCACCCTGCACCTGCAGACCAGTCACAGCCCCTGACTCACTGCAGGTCATGCTGGCCACCCATTTGGGCAAGACAGTCACCGGTTTAATGGTCTGCAGAAGGAAAAGACTGGGTTTCAGGGCTCACACTGAAGAACTCACTGACCCTACTGACTGCCACCCTGAGCTGGGCACAGATGGGTTCACAGAAGACACACCCTGGCAAAGAGATTTCATGTGCAAGATGTGCAAGGCGTAAAACATACACAGTGATTCACAGCTACAGATATGATATTTATTAGAGAAATAGGCCATTTCAAAGACACAGCCGTGCCTTGGGATCACGTACAAGCACAGTCTGCAGGACTTTTTGCTCCTCAGATATCACCTGTAAACACTGTCTCTGGCCAGATCTTTGGGGTGCTCAATGCATCAGCTCAGCTAAATAGTCAAGGAGGTACCTGGGCAGTAGTTTCACACTGTCACACATCTGATAAAGCTAAAGGAGCATTGCAATAGAAACCCACTTGGGTGAAAAGCCTTGCCCAGCCTGCTGAGCATGACAGACCAGTCCAGGTGAGACATCTCAGCTGGGTACTTTTGCCTGGATTACACTACAATGTTTTAAATAAACTGCTTCAAAAAAGAGAAAAAATATGCAATTACATACCTAAAGGGACCTGAAGAATTCAATTCTTCCAGGGAAGCTTTCACAAGATAATCATCCTTAATATGATCAAGCTGGTACCTTTATCAGGACTTTAACATATATGTTTGTGCGTGCTCACTTATTATTAAACACTACCTGGGTTTATTGAACCTGGTGATAGTACTACCCTATATAGCCTACTCTGTGTAGATGTTAAAAGTTTGCAAAATCTATTTTGGGGTTTTTTTTGCAATAAAGCCTGAGACTTTTATATTTTCCTGATTCTAAAATAAAGGGGAGGAATTATTTCAAAGGGAATATTAAAAGAGAATGAAAAATATATGTTGTACCAGCTGGAAGGAGATGGTGGCTTTGGAATATGAATCAATTTTCTGGATCTCATTTTCTACTCACACACTGGAGCTGCCTTTTCCCACCTCCACCCAAGAGAACAAGTAGGGACACAACTTCTACTTTGTTTTTTTTATTATTTAAAAACTTTCAGTATAGCAGATGACACAAAATGTGTTAGCTGCCCACTTCTGCAGAGATGCACAGTGAACTCTGATAACACGCTATGAGCTGAATTAAATTGTCTGCCAAAAGCAAGCAAACTTTTCTAGACAATCTGTTATTTGACACACTCCAACAGTAAGCCTGTTGGACCATCTGCTCTGCATAAAGTCCAGGGTACATGTTTTACATGGTTCTAAACTTAGCAGTGAGCCAGAGTCAACATTTCCACAGTGGGGATCCCCTACAAGAAATTCCATCAACAGCTCTTGCCCTCTTGGCTTGGTGTCCGAGATCCAGGAAAATCCCTTTCCCCAGCCTACTTCCACCAGTTCATTGCCAACCTGTCACACCCAGGAGAAACTACACTGCTGCACACACAATTCATACCTGTGGGCATCCACAAATCCCCTGTAAAACTACAAAAAAAACCCCAGGATACAATAACTGCACCAGAGGAGGCTGACCTGTTGGAGTTCTCAAACACTCCAAAAATTTCAAACCTTCCCTATTCAACATTTTCCTGCCAAAAAAAGGGAACACAGCCAGGAAAACTACACACAGACACACACATATCCCAGCTGCCCTGCATCAAAAGGTAAAAAGGGGAAGGAAAATTAGCTCATTACTGGATCTGGCTGTACTTCTGCATCCCTAACACACTAGCTCAGTTAAAATGTTATCTGCTATCTTTGATATTTTTTTTTATGTTGGAGGAAGGCTAAAGAAATTCTTCTTACGCCACTGAGAAACATTTTAAATTCTTATACAGAGCAGCCAGCTCTGGCATTTCCAGAGTTTTTACAGAGCTTTTTTGCATTTCAAATACATCTTCTCTACCAGATACCTTCCCAGTGATGCCCTGGAAGCTCTAAGTATGGAGAGGGGAAGGAGCTGTTGAACCACCTGTGTCAGCTGTACAAGGGGAGCACAAAAGGGAGAATAATCAGGGTGGAGAAGGAGTCAGAATGCAAAAATACTGAAATTTATAGGGGGCAGCACACATGGAAAAATTGGATGCTAGAATGAGGCTGTAAATTGAGGTTTATTCATCTCTTCCATAATTTTGGTCAGTGTGTCTGCAGAATAGCTGACAAAATACAAATATCTGACTCCACTGGGAGTATTTATCTTACTATGACACTAGTATAACTTAATGTGGCCCAAACTATCCAGATCTTTTCCTATAATAGAATTGTGTTCTTCAGTTGTGTTTAGGGTCAGATCACAGGCCTGAAATAGTATTTCTGGTAAAAACATCCATGACAAGAACCACTTTAGTGCTTGTGCCTTTTTCACTCTATGCATTTTGGTTTTCCTGGCTTTTGATCCTTGAAAGAAGACTTTAAAATATTTATTATGTTCTCTTGGGGCTGGCAAATGGCTTATATGACAGGTGGTCTTGAAAGACATCTAACCCCAGGGACAAACCAGCCCTCATCATCCACAGGAAAAAATGAAAAAAAATGGAAAAAAAAAGAAGAAAAAGCATATTTCCCTACACCACTGCCATTTCAAATCATATATTTCAACTTCCTATTTAACAACATGGGCACAACACTGTAGCTGGGCTCTATTCCCCAAAGGAAACTGAAGCACCCCACTTCTATGGGGTGTGTGCTCCTTGCAGCCCAAGGATGAGCTCAGTGCAGGCTGTAGCTCTCTGGAGCAGATAAATCCCAATGGCACCTGGAATACAGTGCAGGGAACAGCATGAAGCACCCTGACTGCAATCCTCCAGCATTCATGACAGCAGATTTGGGCAGCTCCCATCTAAACATCCAGTTACAGCTCTACAGATAAAATTAAACAGTTTTTCACCAAGCTACTCTATTCTCCGCTAATATTTAGCTGCTGTTCTGTATTATTTTATTGGCCCCTTGCTGAGGTGTGTGAAATGAGTTATAGGCAGCCTGAGAGAGGGCATCAATGGAAAAAAATCCTTAGTAACTTTAATTTTAGCCGGTGGCCAGAGCAGAATGACTTTGAGGACTCTGGTTGTAAAGAACTGACAAGGGGGAAAACTAAGGGGGGAAGTGAATGGCAAAGGTACCCTGATACACTTTGGTCAAATCAAAATGCAAAAAACCCAGAGGTGGTTCATTGTGTTTGGGTTTTTTTTTTATTTTGAAGTTCAAGAAAGTATACTTAGTTGATGGAGAAGATGGGACAGCAGAGATGTGCCAGTCTGCAGTACTGCTGTCTCGATTTCATTATCACTTGTCTCAGAACTCATCTCTCCACACCTCAGTCTTTAGATCCTGTTCACTCTCACCACCCTAGAAAATTTTGAATGGCAGAGGAAACCCATCCATCTCCACAGTGAGCAGAAAGGCTCATGTACACTAATTTGTTTTCTCCAAAGTAACAGTTTTATCTAGTCTTTATTAAAATATTAATTGATTATGAAAAGAAAAAATCACTTGTGAAAAACTGACCATGGTTTTTACTCTTTGGGGAAATTTTAGCAGCCTGTAAGAGAAAGAACAGCAAGGTCCCTTCATACAGACACAAGCACAGCTCATGGAGAGGAAGAATTTGAATGAGCTGCTTTCTTGATTTGAAAGCCTAATTGCCAAGGAGACTTGCAGTAGCCACTGTGAGGATGGCTCCCTGCAAGAAACAACACAATAGAAACCATTGGAAAAGAATAAAGGGGAAATGAGAAGGGAGGAAAGTACAAACACTAAGAATTGGCAACCCCACCCATCAAGCAGGTGGAGGCTGCCAGCATTTTCCATCTGTAGCTCCCCTGCCCTACTGCAAAAGCAGCAAGGGCCTGGCTCCAGGGCTGCAGCCACATGAGGGGGGTGACAAAAATGTCAGTGTAGTGCTGACAGGACCAGTTCCCAAGGAGGAGAAGGAGGTTTGACAGCAGGGACAGCTCTCCAGTTCCCTGTTTCAGGCTTTCCAGGCAGTACCAATCTCAGTCGGTGGCTTGATCCTGTTAATGAAAACTTCTGTGCATCTATATTCCCTTAAAGTCACCCTGGTAACTCTGCCCCTTCCACCTGCACTTCTCTCCACACAGCCCTGCCCCTCCACCTCCAGAAATATGTATTTTTATGAATGAGTCTGGGTATTTTGGAAAGAGTGGATGATGGAAAGATGACAACAGGAAGGAGTTGGGAATATTTCGGATCTGTCCCACTTCCTGGCTACTGCTGTGACCCAAAGCCACTACACCACTGACCTGTGGGGCAGAGAAAGCAACAGAAGCTCCTGAAGGGCTTTGGAAGGGACCTTAAAGATCACCCATTTCCCTCAGCCCTTCTGTGGGCAGGGACACCTTCCACTCAACCAGGTGTTGGAATATTCTTTCTAGCTCTGTCACTTTATTATTAAAACTGTGCCAAGGCTGTGGCTATGTGTCAAATGTAAATAATGCACTTGTATACTACACCAGTTTATGGAGTGGGTGTCTGTATGATGGATTGATAAAATTCCACAGCATGTTCTAGGAATCAAACACAGACTCTTTATCAAAGTCTTCAGACATGTCAAGTGTATTATAAATTTGCCCTCAGCATAAAAAAAAAGGCAGATTAAAACATTAATTTTTGGTCTCAGCATGGTTTTGATTTAAGCACATTAGCCATCTTTTTTTCCCTGTATAATTTCAAAAGAGTGACTTGTTTATAGCAGGTTTAGGCAAGCTGGTGTTGGAAAGGGAACATAACCCTGTCTTTTATTAAATATCAAGATCTAGACTTTCCCTGATGAAAGTAACAAGCACTAGATTTATTTATGCCAGAGGAGTGGAACACAAAACTCAGAGCACACAGAAAAAAAATCCAGCATTTTCCTTGAGCAGTAATAACCATGTAACCAGGCAGCACCACCTAATCCTCCTAGCACTGGTGGCTTTTTGCTAGCCCAGGTCATATGCCTGGAGTCACTCACTGGAACTGAATTCTGATCACCAGCACAGGGCAAGAGGTTCAGGACAGCTTCGCAGGAGGAAAAGGCCACACTGCTACCAAATCCCTGCCCAGCCTCTCCTGCCCCCACAAGCCACATCCTGGGTTTATCTGCTCAGTAGCAATTCATTCTACAATGAATGCATGTTCTATGTGCTGTGTTACAGCAACCTAAAATTCTGCAAAGCAAGAATGAACTTCTCAGGTCTCCCAGTTGATTCTTGAGAGCCCATTAAGGAATCAAGCAAGGTGCCTATGGGAACTTGCAAATGAAAGAACCAAGTATTCTTTACTTAAATTGTCCAGATCAGCACACACAGCACACCCTTGCTGGGGAATCAAGTGATCTTGGTAGCTCATTGGCACCACATATTGTATTTTTCCCTGTAAAAATATCATGAGCTAATTCTTGGTGCAGAAGGTATTGGTCTCAGGGCAGTTTGCACAGCTCTGTCCCCCAGCAGCTGTGCAGTTTTACCATTTTCAAAAGACTTATCAGCATTGCTATCTAAGGATCTTCCCTGGGCTGTATGATCCAGAGGTAGACACAACAAATTCTCCTCTGTAAATGTCAGCACTCACACTCTGGAGCTCTGGTTTCTGTTAACACACAGATGGAGGATCAGAGCAGAGATCAAATGTCAGACTTACCGATGGCAGGAAATTAAAGCAGTTTAGATGGAAGCAAAAAAAATACGTTGAAGTGCTTTTTTTTCCTAATTATACCTCTAGTTTTATCCAACATGACGTAAGTTGAAGGTCAAGAGAGCAAATGGAGATTTTGAAAGGAGTTTGATTTAAAATCTCCCAAGACAGACTGAGGGTGACTGTTAATAAATCGTGGCTACCTTGATGCAACCAGAGGAAACTGATGGGAGGCTGGAGATAGAGGATGGATAAATTCACCTAAGAGAGCCTGAGGAGTTTGAAATGACACAGCTGTCAGAGGTGGTGGGAAGCTGAATTCACTGCTCCCACCCATAGTGGCCTCTACCTCCACCAGCTGCAGAGCCCAGCCAGCATCTGCCCACCTCTTACTGCAGACAAAGTGCAGACTTGTGACTCCCTCTCCCAACATGTTTGACAGGGATTGGCCTTGCTGCTAGCCAGAGTTTGTGTCAGGGCTGCGATTGGAGCAGGGCATTAGCTCTGGCTTAGCAAGGAAATAAGGACACTGGCTTAGCAAGGAAACAAGGGCATCTTTCTACAGCTGTGCAGGAGAACCCCCTGTTCCTGCACAGTCTCACACCAGCATATTGTGCTGAGTGCCTTTTCTGTATTGGAGCAAATGAGCACTGAAACATTTATTAAACACCTGGTAAGTTCAGATTCCATTTTTGCTATCTATTCATTTGGCATCCAATTCATATCCTCTTGTCTGACAGCCCTGGCATCTCTCTAAAGCAGGTTTTAAACTTCAGGTGTGTCTCAGCCTTCTCACTCTGGTGGGTCTTTCTCCTCTCTAGTTTCCCAAATGACTTCCCAAAGCAGGAAAATGGGGACAATCAACAACTTTCAAAGTCACTTTCAGGGGCAAAGAACACAGATCCCAGAGTAAACAAACACACATTTAATTTCTTTGAAGCATTGTGGGAAAACAGAAGGCAGGATCTGGAACAAGGGCTACAGCCCTAGAATTACACAGTAACACCAGCTGTGGACACACTCTTACAGTTGCTCAGGCTGTGTGTGTGAAACGTTGCATGAACAATACATTTGCTATACAACATTAACACAGCAAGTATCAAAGAGTGCAGGCCCAGGAACAGGGCAAAGAGAGCTGGGAATCCAAAAATCACACCATGGCCTGCTAGGAAAAAAGAAAAAAAAAAAAGGCAGCTCAAGCTGTTGGCCTTGTTCTTCATGCTTCTTTGGGTCTGTATTTGGAAAACAAGCAATACAGAACTCTCATTATAGCCTTCGTATCTCCGTTCACAATATCTGTGGATACAGAAACCAGAGACAACAAAACCAGATGGGAAGTATTAGTAATCCCTGACAATCTCCCACCTTTCCCCCGTTATAATGTGAACTTGGACAACTGAATTGTGACAGGCAGCAAAAGAGGAATTACAGAGGCAGAAACTAATAATTTATTAAATTAACTTGAAGAAAATGCATTTCTGCTGCACTCTGTTGCTGGAAGACATTTAAGGGCAAATAATGCAGAGTAAGAAATTCACTAGCGAAGAACAGAGTAGATAATTTAATCGGGTTTTGTATCTTGAGGTTTTTTTATGATTATTTTGTGTCAGGAATCATGTTGGAATTACCTGACACTTTATTTTTTTCCATCATGTTTTGCTGCCATTTGATGCATTGTTTTTGTTGGTTTTTTGGGTGTTGTTGTTTTTTTTTGGTTTTGTTTTTTTTCTGTTGGGTTTGGTTTTTTTAATTTAGTTTTCAGCTTCTATTTTCTTGGCTATATAAACTGCTCTTTTATTTTAAAGTTGCAGTGGAAGAGGGTAATGGATTCAGAGGGTTTACTGTTCTTCTTATGGTGCTGTAAATCACTGGGAGAAAGACTAACAAAGAAACACTAGTAAAATGAGATCCTTGAAGAGTCTAAATAGTGTAGCTGTAAGCAAGGATCCCTAAATCACATTAAATTCACTCACTGGCTGAGGATTTCCCCAGTGAAGCTAAAGGACTTGCAGATGTTGACATCAGTGTTTCTTATACTGATCAGCTCTGTGTTTGAGGCAGTGCAGAACAGCCAGAGTGGAGGAAGGAAAGCACACATTTATCTCTTTCCACACAAAAGGTCGATCTCAGCATGGAGACCTGAGCCCACACCAATTACTCTGTTAATATTAACATAAATAAAAGCTCTTTGGCTTTCCAGGCTCCTGGGTCTGTGCAGCACAACAAAAAAACCCACAATTCATGAATGCCCAGCATGCAAACTGCTGATATCACCAAAGCAGTAGTGGGAAAAGAGGACAAAAGGGAAAAAAGGAAGCCCTAAATCCTCTCCTTCCCTCTCCATGGTGCCATGTCTTAGTACCTAACACATGCACCCACTCACAAAAAACTAACAGGGAGCTAGAATTGGAATAATGTTTTTTATTTTTAATAAAGATTTGATTTCCTTATTCAAAGCTTGTAGAGGAATGCTGGGACTATGTGCCCTGCAAGAGGTCAGACTTTGCAACCACAGCACCACCCATTAATTAACCACATCCCTCATCCCACCAGGAGCTGGCACCAAATTTTTCTGTGGAGTATTTTAATTGGAAAACTGGACTCATCCAAATGGAGCTTTTTTGTTTGTTTTTGTGGTGGAGAAAGAAAGAGGGGCATGCATGTACATTGATTCAGTGATGGAAGCATTCACTTGGATGAAGGAGATAAGATTCAGCTCCCAGGTCTGAACCAAGCATAACAGAAACTGTAAACCTGTGACTTTCATATTCAGGAGACTGACCCACCACTCTTCTGAGTTTGAATAGACTGATCAGCTTTTCTGATTTTCCAGACATGTTCCTCAAGGTATCTTCCCACAGAAACAAGCTTGCTTTTAATGCACTGAAAGTTTTTATGAGACAGGAAAATAGCTTTGCCTGAAGCTCAGCTGCTGTAACTTCCCTAGGAGTTGTCACTGGTTTAAATCTTTAACAAATACTGAATTACTAAACAGCTTAAGTTTAGTATAAAGTCACTAAACTTATAACAATCCAACTTTTTTATTATAAAAATAATGATTTTTCAAAAAAAAAAAATAAAAATCTTGTTACCTCTACCATTTATTCTGCATAAGGAGCTGTAGGGTAACCATATAATGAAATGTGTCAGTGTCATTTCCAGAACCTGCTTTCTGCAATTACCCAAACTTTTGCTAAGCTGGGATGTTAAAAATTCTATTCCAGGTAAGTTTGCATGTCATGACTCACCTTCAGAGTTCACAGGAAAATTCAGAAGACCTCCCTCTGCTAGCAACTCCAATGCCAAGTTAACATTGTGGAGCTGTTGGAGAGAGAGAGAGATATTAATATAGCTGACAATATTTTTTAGCCAACACAAGGTTTTAAAAAGTATTTCTCTAGTTGCTGAAGATACTGATTCATAAATATGTACTCCTCTCCTTAGTTTTGATGAAGTGCTCTTCAGAATTTTTACCAATTATCATATAAAATTAGATGTAAAATCCTTCTCCAGCAAAACATATCCCAAAAGGTGGGCAGAAGAATCCACTTATTTAAAAATAGACCTTGCATGTGAGATACTTGTGTTAATGGGGAAAACAGGCTAGATTCCTAACTGGATGTAATGGATGCATGGATTCTATTTCTGGGTATTTTAAACAATGCCCATGTGCTTACCACACTTGGAACAAACAAAAAGGAAGAAGTTCTCCATATTTCATTCAGAATTGCAAAGATTAGCTAAAAGTTCCTGCTGTATTTCTAAAATGCTTATTCACATTAATAGTAGTGATGATATTTTTAATAACACTCATCAAAAATTAAGCACACGTCTATGAATGAAGACTGAGGCTTTTTTCTCATTTTTCCTCACTTCTTTTGCCCTCCCTTCCCCACATAAAAGCAGCATCACACACATAAGCAGTAGTTGTAACCTACTTTTTTAAAGTAATATCCCCTTCTAACAGCTTAAGGGTAGTTGTTTACTTGCTGGTAATTAGCAATTTTTTTCCCTTCCTCTAAATGAGTAACAAGACCTGAACAAACTTCAGATTGTCTCTTCTTGCCTTCCTTGGGCAATTTATCCTTTGGGAGGCTGCTGTTCCCTGTTAGTTGTGACGACAAGCACAGGAGTCCCCCCTGCACAAGCCAACAAAACCCCTGTGTTCTGAAGCAAAGCAACATTTATGTTTCACCTGGTTCTCTGGTTTACAAGCAACTGATGCTGCCTGTTTGGATTCAGGTTTGTTTTCTTCCTCTGATGCAGACAGTAGAGCTTAAGACCATGCAGTTCTACACAATTTGCCAATCAGAATGAATAAATCAAATGTTTCCTTAGTGAACCAGCGCAGGAAAAAAGGGCACATTTCCTTCTCTGTAATGCATTGGGGATTTTGAAGGAATGACAATATGCACATTTCAAAAAGCATCTTCTGACAGAAATACCAATAATTACCCAAGAAAGGGAAGCCTTGAAAGTAAGGTGCTTTGTACAGCTGTGTTTACCAACTCAAAAGAGCTGGACACTTTTCTAGAATTTACAACTGCACAGCAGCCAGGACATCTGGGGTGTTATCAGCTCTGGGCCTGTTTTGGCAAAAGTACCAAGTTCACACAGTTTTGATAAGCACACGAGCCCTCCATCATCATCATCATCCTCATCTCCTGACTGCACAGGTATCACCCCTAGTTTCTTTGTATTCTTAGTAACTGAAAACACACAACTTTCTACACTCATGAGCACTCAGAGCTGCTCTTCTTTACAGTTACCTGTAAACACCTTTTCTTGGCAATAAACACCATAAAAACCCCTGCATCAAACACACCCATGTGCAGTGTTGTCTTCTTTCACCTCAAAATTGATCACCTTCTGAATTTCAGTCATGGAATGGTTTTGATTAGAAGGACCTGTAAGGTGGATGCACCACACTGACCCCAACAGTGCATGTGGTTGTCACCATTCCAACAACAAATGAGATCTTTTAAATCCCAGCAAAGGCTGCATCTTTAGACTTTACTGCACCAATTAATGTCTAAAATGACAGGGAGTTAGAAAGCACAGGGGAATTGAAAGTCATGTTTTGTGTACAAATGACAGCTGAACTATGGTGAATTGATGTTTCTAGTTGTAGCGTCATCCTGTTTTTCATTTTCTAATGAGCATCAGAGGAGAAACAAATGGATGTGGCAAACTGTGCAACAGCAAGTCCAGTCCTTGGGCATAACTTTGCTAAAATGAAATTGCTACATTTTGTAAACATAGTACATTTTACATAAAAAAAAACTGTACTGAAGCAGAGCCCACCTCATTCTATTCTTCTCTGATACTAATGACAGGCAGGGTAAGAACTAGGAAGTCTGAGCTTTGATTTCTACCAGAATTTTAGGGCTATCCCATTTCTAGAAAGACATCTGTGAGGCTAGGATAGGGCTGAACAAAAGAGAAAATAATTATTTATTAAATTTTAAATAAGAAAATATTCAGTGTCTTAATCTGAATAAAGCTAAAGGAAATATTAAAAATTTCTGTCCAACTCAATGGGAACAGACCAATTTTGAAAACTGAATGGAAGAGATAGGAAAGAAAAACAACTCTAGGGAAAGGTTTTGATTGTGTCTGATTCAACCCTTCAAAATATATTTTCCCTGTTCTTAGATTAAAAAACCACATTTTTTTCCTAATACTTTAAACAGTTACCAACTGACAGCAATGAAATTTTGACAACATTTGAGCCTAGGTGTCAAAAAATTGTGCTTTTAAACTTTCTGATGAAAAGCTCCATGGGAATATTTATTTGTTGATACAGGGCCTCTGAGAATTTTTGTTACAAATAAATATTGCCCAGGGGCATTAACTGTGCTAAGGGTGGGAATAAGATGAAAGCTTCATCTGTGAGGGGAAGCCGTAATGCAAACCATGCCAGAGGAGAGATTTTCAAGCAAAAAAGATCTGACACATTTCACTTCCAGAGATTTGAGCACCAGAGCACAAACCAGGAAAAACAGCTACAGTTTCAAGATTTTCAGAGCTACTCAGTGGTCCAAATAAAAAAAATGAAAAAGCCTACCCACACCAGAGACAATCTGAAAATATCTCAAATAACTCAAAATATATCAATATTCCAGACCTGTGGAGGAGGCAGCCCAGCACACACTTCCTTCTGGCTGGTGACAGCTTTTACTTTTAAAGCACAGATGAAATCTGCCTGGTAGAGGTGGAAAAAGTGCCAAGCAGGTCTGGCTGAGTATGCTACAGCCCCCAGCTTTGGGGGAGGAAAGGATGTAAACTCTCAAGAGCTTCCCAAACACAGAGGGGGCCTTCAAAATGTCCTGGCCATGTCTTGATTAAGGTATATTTTTAGGGCAGCATAAAGAAACTCACATGGATCCAGTTCTGCTACGTAAGAGGTGTCATCCTCTTCAAATCCTGTTTGCAGGACAGACTGGTAGAAGAGAGCACACTCTTTCCCCACCACACAGAGCCCTGGATTTCACTATAAGGCTGCAGAAGCACGGCCATGCCAAACAAATGCAAGTAACAGGTGTTTGCCTCCCATGAGATGCTAATTTTGAAGAGGACACCGACCTGTTCTGAGATATTTTGACAGCACTGAGCGCCTGTGTTGGCACTGCCCCAAAACCCCCTCCTGCAAAGACTGTGGGCATGGGACTTCACACACAGCAGCAGTGGAAGCAAGAGGCAGAACACACAGTTTGATGGCTCAAGCTCTAAATAATTGCATAACAACCTACCATCTCCATGGTGCTGGCTGGAGTCAGGAAGAAATTCCTCAAATTCAGAAAGTAACCCTCTAGTTCTCCAATTAAGAGAAGTAAGATAACACCATCTGAAAACTAGATAAAAATTACCTGAAAAATATTTGGCTTTAGCAAACTATTCCAGTAAATGCCATTCTAGCAATAAAGGAATTTAAATGCTACTCGGGCAAGCAGAGAGTCTAATGACTCAGCTCCCTCAACCTCTTCCACAGTGAACTTCACATTTAGTTAGATAAGGTCTCCAAATTCTTGTGAAAATACAACCTTGTAAAAGGACAGCTATTGAAAAAAACTATTCCAAATATGAAAATTCTTTAGATGAGCACAAATACATAACTATAAATAATAGAAAAATCTAGTTCTGTATGTATGCAATTCTAGTTACGTATGGCAAAACACTTCAAAACCTTTTCTTACTGTTGCCCACTGGAAAAATCCAGAAGAGCACCCCGTTCACCAGAGCTGAGGGTGCTCAGCCCAAATTCTCTTGCAATTTCATACTCTAGAGAATCTCTGCATTCAGAGGATGAGGCTCTGAAATGTGATGAAAATAAGGCCTTCATACCATGAAGCAAATGAAGCATCAACAATCACTAAATACAGCAATCTACTTGGCTTTCATTTTAACGTTCAGGACACTTTTATTTCCATCCTGTAAAGGAGAGCACCCTTAGACTCTGAAAATTACTCCCTGTAGCATTACAAGGGCAGCATTGAATACAAAGGCTGCATTTTTTGCATTAATTATTACCTCCAGAAACTTCAGAGACCAAAGCTTGATATCTTAACCTAAACCTGGAAATCATTCTGTTGTCAAATTTCAAGTTACTGTAATAAAAAGGAGAATTCCTAATGGTGAGAGGAAACACCCAAATGACTGACAAAACATAGGTAACATGCAGCTTGGAGCACACTACCTGAGATTCGATGTCTTTCACATTTAATCCTAATTTTCCAACATGCTGGTCAACAAATTGCAAAAGTGCCTAAGGAAAAAAGAAAGGGAAGAAAGAAGGAAAGGAAAAAATAAGTTTTTCAGTTCAGTTTCTGTTCAGCCTAACAGATTTTGATGTCTACTAAAAAAGTAAATTACCTTTTTTACAGCATCCAGTTTATCTGAAGCACAGATAAATAATTCATCAAAGGCATCATCTTCTGTATCAAAACAACATTAATTGGTTTTATTTTGAATAACTGAGAGACCAGAGCTTTAATATGGCTCCAGAAGGCAAAAGGTATTTGCAACTTACAATCCAAGGAGGAAAAGAGTAGCAGGGAGGCTGAGAAGGATGCTGCTTTTTTATTTATTAAAAGAAAGGAAGACAGGCTTCCCTTCAGCCTGACCACATCACAGAAAACAATTTATTTCATTCAGCTCTGCAATTTTCACCTGCAGAGGTTCTCAGTTTTTGCTGCCAGCAGTCTGAGCTCTGGCTAAATTTCACATCACTAGGGGTTTACCTCTTTTCACTTATGGTTTTTAACCCTGAGCCTCTGGAATAAAATGCAGGGAGCAGTATGTTTTACCGTTCTCCCCATCAAAAATGCCAGTTGCACCAAATTTGCAGAAAAAACCTTGCCTCCTTCCTTCAAAAAACCCCAAGCAAGATATGGAGACGCTGCCCTTCCTCTGTAAACTCAGAGACCTCGAAAATAGCCAGTTCTGCCACCCAGTTTAAAGTGGGCAATGAGCTGGTGCCAGCAGAGCTGTGCCAGAGAGCTAGCAGGAGTCTAAAGAAGTTCTAGGAAATGTGATCCATCCAAGTCCCACCCTTACCTCCCCTTTCTGCCCAGGTGCAGCAAAAGCAGGATCCATCTCCTCACCAAGCCACAACACAGCTCTGCTTCAAGCATGAGCAAAATATTTGAAACACTGCAAGCAACGGGAGGCACTCTCTCAGTGCAATTAAATGGAGAAGCAGCTTCTACAGCACAGGAAAGCAAAGGCAGCTTTGCTTAAGGGAAACTCCTCCCAAAAGACAGTGACAGAGAAGCCTCCTTTGTGAAAGGGATTCCTCAGGTTTCTCTGTTCTGCCTGTCTGGGGGATGCTGCAGGAGCAATGTCAGGCAATAGGTGAATCCATCAAACAAATCAGAGAGAGCCCTCTTCTGGAGCCACGCTTTGGGATTTCTCTCTTTGCTAAGAAAGCTGTGTCAAAAATAGAGAGAGAGCATCTTGAAGAGTGAATTGCAGATTTCTCTTCCCAGCAGAATCAGCCCACTACAGCAAACACCTAATTATGAGTTGGGGGTTTTTCTTCCTTTTTCTTTTTCTAATTTTATTTTCTTTTTATTGTTGTTGTTTGGGGCGGGAGGGGGGGGTGAATGTTGGAGTTTTTTCACAATTTCAGCCCACACTAGAGAACACTCAGTGGAATAAGTGATAAATCCATATCAAATGATACAGTTCGCACCTCTGTAAAGGATGAAAATGCCAAAATAAAGGGCACAGCAGAGAATTCAAATGGTTGCCTTGGTTCTCTGGGAATGCAATGTGCTCCCTTGCAGCAGGGAAGAGCAGCTCACACTGAAGCCTGAGCAGTGCCCAGACCTTCTGCAAGCTTTGCAAACGGGGACATTTTTCACCTCAAGTGTTTCCCAGCCCTCAAAAGCCCTAAAGGTGAAAGCTCTGAGGATGTTGGTTTGACTGAGCTGCTATCCAAAACCAAGCACCAGTGGATTTCAAAATCTCATTTGCAAGTTGTGGGAAGGAAAATACAAAAACCAGTAGCGACAAGAGCCACAGCTCTGAAGCCTTTATAAATAATTCCAACAGCAAACACGGTCCATGCAGAAATCCAAGCTGCATTGTGGCCCCAGCCAAGTTTCTTTTTTGGGTCATCAACCTACCTTCACGCCCTGTCTCCCCTCCCATCTGTTGCCTGTAGTCCACAGGCAAAGTGAGCACCCAATTCCCAAGCTGTATTGTGTTGACTTGAACAGGCATTAACAGAAGACATTTGGAGAAAAACACCAGGGAAAAAATCCATGAGTCTCCATTAACTTTAGTGGGAGCATGCTGATTTTATCATGGTGTAAAAATGGATCAGGAGATGGTATATAAAAGCACATAATGAAACACTGAACTTGGCAATGCCAGCACTTACTTGACTGCGCTTCTATATTCTCTCTAGAAGTGCAATAAAAAGCAAGAATTAGAAAAATGATTTAGCAGAGCTGATCTTATTCATAACCTTTGCTTATCTGCTATCCAGTAAAGCAGGAGATAGAGTTCAAAGTGGCATTAACTTTATGTCAGAGTGATTTTCCAACAGACATTTTTAAGTGCCCTATATATCTGTGCAGGGTCTTGAAAGCATATGAGATTTTAACTGGCCCACAGACCAAGGAACATTTATTTTACAAGTGCAACCATCAATATCCTCTTCCAATAAGCTGCTCGTGATATTAGAGCTTGAAGATATTCTGGTATATAAAAAATTATAGTAGGTAAATCTGTTTCTACTTCTTAGAATGATTTTTTTTTTTTTGTATATGAATGGTATCCTACTACTTAACTCCTTTAATAATGACAGTACCTCACACACTCAGCAAGCTAAAACATTTATTTCACAGTAAAATAAGAAAAGAATTGCCTCCTTCCTCTTTATTTAAAGACAGCAGAAACAAATTAGAAGTAGAGTTAAACCTTTGTGGCTTTAGAAATTTTCCAGTTTAGTCTGGCACAGGTAAATTTACAGTCCTGGAATTTTGTTACTATATTTGCTATGAAATTCCACGTCAATGACAAATTCTAACTGTAGGAATAATCATACATATTGGTTTAGAGAAGTTTATCTAGAGAATAAATAGAGGTATTGCACTATTGGTTTAGAGAAGTTTATATAGAGAATAAATAAAGGTATTGCACCATAAAGCCAAATATGAAGAGGAGAATAAGAAAAAGGGAAGAAAACAGAAAAAACTCACATGCATGTGCATGCCTGGGCTTACACTTTTTTCATCATGATCCCAGCTACTTTTTGTAAGAGGGAACACACCCACAATGTTTCTTTTCTGACTGACAGTGTAAAAACCAGATATATCCCCTCTTACTTTTTTTCTGTGATATATTCCACCGCATTTGATGTCTTTAATCCTCTGGAGGTGGTCTGTTGAAAGGACAATCAACAATGTTGGATTTGTCACAGAAAAAAAAAATATTCAATGAAAAGGTTTTCATGACCTGTTTGCTGCCTTAAATGATTATCAGGGGGCATTTATTCAATATATCCAGTACAATTAGTACAGGTACTTTGAGAGATTTCTGCTTCCTTCTGCTCTCTTCAGTCTCCAACAAGAAATCTCTTACTTCCCCATCAGTCCTTGGTGTTTGCTGCTCTTCCCTTTCAAGCAGTGAAGAACATTCTGTGTTTATGTACACTGGTGGTGCTAATTTTTGCAATTAAATCCCAAATGGTGGGATATTCATATTTTCCTACAGTCTCAGAACTGACTTTAAGAAACAAAATAGAGGAAGAAAGTGTGTAGATCTCTGCTTGTAGAGAAAAATACCAAAATGTGACCCCAACAGAAGGGGAGTAAAAACTCCCGTCACCCTAAGAAAGAAATCTTCAGCATTAAAAACCTTTATGATTTATGAATACAAGCTTCTATTTTAAAACATAACTGCAGAATTTCTTAGTTTTTCTCCTTTACAGAGATCA
Source organism: Cettia cetti (assembly GCA_013401135.1). Taxonomy (NCBI): domain Eukaryota; kingdom Metazoa; phylum Chordata; class Aves; order Passeriformes; family Sylviidae; genus Cettia; species Cettia cetti. The sequence continues at coordinate 15,890 of VZUI01046052.1, read as the reverse complement.
ACAGCTGCTTTCAGTTTGGACCATTCCTTTGTTTGGCTGAGGAAGAAAAATAGCATAGTTCTTTTCCCCTCTTAAAGACAGAATATCTGAACTGAAAACTCAATCTAATCCAACAAACTCAGAAACTGAAAGGCGTGGTTCACAGAAAATACAAGTATCTCTTTCACTGCTGCATACACACCTCTCCTGATTCTAAGCAGGTTGGCCTTGTGAAAGGACTCTAGGATCTACTGGAACAAATACTGAAACTACAAATACCTCGATGGTGATTGTCTCCACTTGAACGTTTGGAGGCAGAGCCAGGGTGGGTTCAAAGTGCTTTGCTATTGCAACCAGAAGATGCAGTGTGCTCAGTAAGTCCTTTGCCAAGATAGCTATTGAGTGTAAAGGAAGAAAACAATACTCAGTGTGCAAAACACATGAACTTCCCCCCAACATCCTGAATTCTCCCTGTGCAGAGGATCCCAAAGTCATGGAGGGCCATAACACAGGTGGGACACCAGATTGGGGATTATATAATATCAAAATTTAGCAATAGCACAGCTTAAAAGTGAGACATACAGTGATACTGAGGACTCTGAAGTGATCCACAAGCTATGCACTTAGAGGAGGCAGACCCAGGTGGGGTCAGATATTCCTGTCTCACTTTTGTTTCAACTGGTCACTGAAAACAGGTTGCTTAATTGCTGTTCTGGCAGCACATTGCCTCACAGCAGCCTTATAGCACAGGAAGCCTGTGATGGATAATTTTCTTCAATTTCACTTCTGCACCTACATTCCACACTCCATTTCAGCTGACTTTCTTCCAGTTGCAAACACTTGGCCACAGCTTCCAGAATCACAGAGAGTTTCTGTCGCTGTTTTTTTTCTGTTAATGCAATCTTGTCAACATCCAGCTTGAGAGATCCTAAGTTTTCTTTTACAGAGGGTCCACAGAAAGAAGAAGGATGTATTTTAACATCATTGTAGGGAAAAAGAAAATAATTAGAAACATAAAATTACAGTGAAGCACAAAGTCTCATTTTAAATGTTCAATGTCATTTAAGATCTCTGCAAAAGGGAGAGGATTCAGGTCACTCCTTGGAGCATCATCCCCCAGCCCTAGCTCTTTCTTCTACAGAAATCCAAGGAGTGAATCTTCCCTGTAGATAATGTACAAAGTCAATATCAACTCATATATGGAAGAAATCCGAGCTCATTGCTCAGGCAAGTAAACTGTGAAAATCAGCCAGTCCTGCTCATGCTGCTGCTCTCAGCCTTGGTGGAAAGGAGATAGATTTAAAAGACACCCCAAAGAGAGTGAAAAGGGAAAGAAAAATGTAATAGGGACAGGAGAGATAGAGAAATAGAAAAAGAGAACAGACTGCTGTGGGAAGTCACATCTTTATACAAGCACCACATAGTGCCAAAAGCCTCTGAGATTTTTACCAGTTCCTATACCTGAGCAGTCCTTTGGACCCAGAACTTTAAATTTTTTTTTTTTTTTCTTTAAATTTTTTTTTTTTTTTTTTTTTTTTTTTTTTTTTTTTTTAGGCAGGAAAACATATATTACAGTGCAGATTCCATCCAATGTTTCTGGTAGCACCACAAGCCACCTTTGTGTTCCTAGTTTATGAAACCCTCCTTCATTTCAGAAGCAATGAATTTCACACTTCATAGTTAACCTTTTTATTATGTCAACTAGCAGGTAATAAGAATTTCTGAGAAGTAAAATAACTATGTAAAACAATTGGGAAAAGGTTCAGAATTGTGATTATCACAGCTGGCCCCCAGTGCAGTGAGAAGTGATGGCAGGTCCCTGTGACTGCGATTCCTGAGGTTTATTCTTTACTAATTGGAAAGTTCATCCATGAGATGTCTGCCAGAACTAAACTCAAAGGAGCAGCTCACCCAGGAGATGATGAAGTACCAGCCCATCAAACAGGTCTTCCTCCAGACTTCTAACTACAATGTGTTCCTCTTTCAGCGTTCTGTTGATCCACTCAGTCAAGAACTGTGAGGGAAAACAAAGCAATTATATTCCTGTTGTTTAGACAATAGAGCACTCAGTGGTAGATTCTGTTTCACCTCTCTCTTCAGCCCTTACCTCAGATCTTGGTTTGCTTTCAATCTCCAATTCTTTTGGGCTTTTTGGTTGTTTTTTATAGCGTTAGTTCTTCCTAATTTTCAAGTGAGATAGACATCTTGCTACTTATATTCCAAGGAATTCTATTATACAGCTGGGAAGAGAGATCCTCTTCCCACTTCCACCAGGGAAAAAGCTGCACAGTACACTTCCCATCCCCTGCCTTCATCACACATCCCAGAATTCACACAAATTCAACTGCCTGGCAGAAGTTTGTAAGAAAAGAAGCTTGGCTCTTTCTGTGGATTCTTGTACTCATCCACACTACTAGCACTCCTCCCTCTCATCTCCTGGTTTTGTTTTCTTTTTCTTTCTGAAATATTGTACCACTCAGTCCCCAAATACCTCCTTGGAGCTTTCTCACGTGGCAGTCCTCCCACTGGCCTTCCAACATCCTTCCTGCCTTTGCAAGAGGAAGCTGCTCAGGAAGCCAAGGTCTGGCTACAAAAGGAGAAGAACCACGTTCTCCTAGACAGGAGAGCAAGGCAGTTCCTCAGCACTTCTCCAAGGATCTGTTTTATTCACACATGTTGAGAGAAAGAGAAGATGGCCTGGTGAAGCAGAACAGAAAAGCAGTAGCCCCAGCTGGCTGCCAACTTGAACAACTCTCTTGTAGGGGGGAAGGGTACTGCTTTTATTGCTGTGATTGTTATGAGTGAGTGTCTGCAGTGGATAATATCCTTCTCACTTGCTGTAAACAGAGGAGAAAATTCGTAGCAGATTCCTGTAAGCTCGCCAACATTAACAAAAATGTAAGAAGGGTTTGAAAAGAAGAGTCTCAGAGAAGCTTGGAACTGCACAAGAAATAAAAGGCCTGAACTGAGAAGCTGTCAAACTGCAATACACATCCTCTGCTAAAAAGTAACAAGAGAAGAAAGCTCTGCTGTTCAGCTGATTCTTGGGGACATTTTTGTTGTGTGAGGGGTAGAGCAGTACCCCAAACACAAGAGCACAGCCAGAGGGAAGTCAGGAAAGCAGCAAGTACTGCTGAGCACAGACCTGTGGCATCTCTCCTTTGCTCTCCCAGCTCAACACAGCCACATCCACAGCCTGCAGCTCACACAGCTCTGCTTTCTGCCCAGTTGTGGGGGCCCCACTCAGCTGCAGAGCAGAGCCTCATGTCTAAAAATGAGTAAACAGGGCAAGTAGAAAAGGAATACTTTGAGAAGATTGCTGCTGGATTCTGAATGTAACCATCTTCTATTTTACATGCAGCTGGATATTTATAGCAACTACAGGGAGCCTTTTCATATTTCTCAGTTCTCCAAAGCCACCTGAAAATGAAAATGAAACAGTCTCTCTCCCCAGTGAGTTTCTTCAGTTCCCTTGTTCTTTCCTTGAATATTCCTCCTTGTCCCTGTCTCTATCCCAAATGTTTCTCTAGAGAAGCCATCAAATCTTTAGATTAAGTAGGCAATCAAGGGGCTCTGATGGGCACCCAGAGGAGTTGGTCTCCCTCAGGACACAATTTCCATCTCCTCATCACCCAAAGAAAATACATTAGACAGTGATGAACATCGTTTCAGGAATCTCTGACAGGAAATGGATTAAGCACTGAAGCTCACAGAAATTTTCATAACTGAGGAAAACTCTTCACTTTTGGCAGCCTCAAAATAAAAAATCCGGTCTTTCTGTAGACAGCTTAATTGCATTTTGCAGCTCCATCTTTCAGACTTTCCCTTTGGTGTAACAACATCATAAAAACTTGACACAAAATCAAATCTTTTTGATCAAATGTGCATGAATACCTAATATAGAAACACACCTACCTACATGTTTATAAATGCTACAAAATAAAAACAACGGCACATATCTTAAGCAGCTTTTCATAGTATTTATAACAATTTCAGCAACTCCATAATTCAAGGAGTGCTGGTCTCATAAGACACATGCCACTTTTCTTGCAGGAAGTTTCATTACATGGACTGTGCCATTAGAGAAATTGAAACAGTGATTGAACACACCAGGGAGACTTTCAAAATTAGATGGAAATATATACTTTCCTGTAGAATAGGATTCATCCTTCACAGTCACCTCAAGCAGACAATGGCCTGAAAGCTCTCACCCCGAATTCCTGGTGATTTGCACACTCTTCATCCCACCCCCCTCTTCTCTCTGCTAACCTTGCCAGCTGAGCCAGCTGCTGGTGAAAGCTGCTGCAAAACAGTAAAAAAATTCTACCAGTTACATGGGATCAGAGCAGCAAACCTGCACTATAGCTCTCTTTAGTCCCAGAGCATGCTGACATGGTCCCAGCCCGTGTTTTGGCTGAATTCTCGTAGATGTTACGTTACCATCACAATGAAAGAGCAACTGAGTGCTTCTGGTGTGGCTCAGCCACACAGCCCAGGTTAGATGTCACCTCAGAAGCCACTCAGGTTTGTATCTGCACTCCACACCCAGCAGTGCTCACTGCATTGGAAGTTTGATCCTGTATGGGCCCAGCCACCCTGACACTGTGCTGAAACAAAAGCTCCCCTTCTCTTGTGTGGAGCCCAAATGCCAAAAGCAGAGCTTACTCCCATCTGTAGTGAGTGGGGGACTGGGGTCAGAGAGCTGGGCAATTCACAAGGCTGAAAGAAGTTAAAGAACCAGGTTCTTTGTTTCCTTTAACACAACTCAAGGTGAGGGTTAAACTATACAGTAAAAGAAGTGGTACCAGTTTCAGTTCTTCCAGTTTGGGGTTGTTGCTAGAGGTCGGTTTTATGAGTTTCCTCTTCTCACCTATGGAAGGAAGCAAACAAGATCCACCACAATTATCAGCTATGACTAAAGCAAGTTTGCAGCTAAATCTGCTATTTGTTTGATATTCCCAATATGGCTAATTCCCCTAAGTGGAAACATTTATTTTTCATTTAAACGAATTCCTCAAGACCAAGAAACTGGTATAGCAGACTATTAAGCCTGCTGATGGAAATTATGCTTCAGTGTACTTCAAATCAGTAGGATCTAAATGGACAATTCTAGAAAGAGGAAAACATACTTGGTCAGATCAACATGTGTGAAACTTAAATTTCAGTTAAAGAGCCAACTGGACTTTGTGCTGCCTCTTCATGATCTGCCCCCAGAGTCAGCAGCCAAATCACACACACAGAGCTTCCTCCTTTCTGATACAGCCATGGGGTGGCTGCTGAAAAATACACAATTCATTTGTACAGCACATTTTCTGTTTGGCCCTTCAGGTGGTTCTTTGGCCTTTTTTCTTCCCTGGCCCATAAAGCACATACCTTTAGCAATGGCATCCTCAGTTAGGAATCGATCAAGTGTAGAAGGCTTTGTAGATGCATTTAAAAAGTCTGGATCCATTGTCTTTAATCACTCCTGATAAACTGGTAGAAAACATTGGGAGGAAAGGAACATGAGTAAAAGCACGTAAAGATCAAAATTAGTGCTAAGAAAACAAACAAACTGAAGGGATTTTTTTTAATCAGTTACTATATCATCACTAGCTGCTTTAAAAAACCCCTGAAAATATATTTAAGTGTGTGCAAAGAAAAAGAAGTTAAAAACAATTTTCTTTTTTTTCTGTTAATCATCAAAATGTAGGAAAAAAGGCTTGAAGACCTGAACTGAAACTTGCTTTAATTACATCTAACTGTATTTTCCCTATATTAGATAAGTAAAATCCTATTTCAACTGAAGCGAAAAAGAAGTTTTCAGTCCCTAGAAATTAATGAGTAAGTGCTAGAAAATATAAAAATTACCAATACTTTAGGTAAAGAAAGATTAAATCAAGAACTCAGTGGTTAAAATACTGAGACAAGTTACTAAACATAAGCTGGTATAACTGTGGGGAAACCAGGACAGCTATTGGCATCTGAATAGTGTCTTTTACAAATTCTAATATAGAGTCATAGAATAATTTAGATTTGAACAGACCCCTGAGATCATTGAGCCCCAGCTGTTCACCCACCACTAAACCACATTCCCAAGTGCCACATCTGCACTGCTTTTGAATCTCTCCAGAGATGGTGACCCCAACACTTCCCTGGATAGCCCCTTCCAATGCTTGACAGCCCTTTCAGTGCAAATCTTCTCCCTCATATCCAACCTGAACCTCCCCCGGCACAGCCTGAGGCCGTTTCCTCTCATCCTGTCCCTTGTTCCCTGGGAGCAGAGCCTGACCCCCCTGGCTGTCCCCTCCTGTCAGGGAGTTGTGCAGAGCCAGAAGGTTCCCCCTGAGCCTCCTTTTCTCCAGGCTGAGCCCCTTTCTCAGCTCCCTCTGCTGCCCCTCACCAGAGTTGTGCTCCAGACCATTCCCCAACTCTTCTGCCCTTCTTTCCCTGGATGTACTCAGCACCTGAATATCTTTGTTGAGCTAAGGGGCCCAAATTGGAAATAGGATTTGAGGTGCCAAGTACAGAGGGAAAATCACTGCCCTAGTGCTGCTGGCCACACTTTTTGATGCTGGTGCACGTGTTCAGGTTGCCAACATCTGCTGTAGCTGTAGTCCAGCAGCTTTTGGCAGAGTCCAAGAAGTTTTCCAGCAGGTTGTAACTAAGAGGAGGAGAATTCAGCTGTAGGCTCAGCACCCCAGATTGTGAGGTTTGGGCAGTGGCTGCAGAGGCAGCTCTTGAACTGGCATCCAGGTCAGCTGAAGATCCAGAAGTGAATACCTGCTCCTGTTCCTGTGTTCCACAGAAGCTGGAGAGGGGGTTCCTGGGATTTAGTCTGTAGCTTGCAGTGCTGCTGCCTTCCCCACAGTGTTTATGTGACTCTCTGCCTCAGACACCCCCCCTCAAGCCACATGTGGTTTTTTAAGCACTATAGCCCAATCTTTTGAACATCAGCATGTGGGGGTTGGTGTTTTCTGAGGAATCAGCAGATGAGTCTTTACCTGAGAGGGAGGAGCTGATCTTTGTTACTCAAGTATTACTTTCCTTTTAGCAAGAATAGGACTACAGATGCAAAACCTGGTTGCACTCAGCCTCAGAGCTGCAGGCTAGTCTGGAATGAGTACTACTTCAGTAATGAATATTAATGAATTGCACATCAGCTTTCACCTTACTTCGAGCAATTGCAATGAGATTTCCTGAAGGATTGGGTTCTAAGGAATGGCAGCCCTAAAAGTCTTGAGTGTGTGGCCCTGACTCTAAGCAGGGAGCAAGTTCCTGTCTTTGAGTTAGGTCAGGAATAGAATGTGACTTGTGAGGTGAATACAGAGAGGCAAAAGGGCTAACAAATGGATTGTTCTGGAAAACAGGAATGGGGCATTACAATATTGAAGGGGAAACTGTTCAGGACAATGTCAGAGCTGTGGCAGAATAGATGACGCTGGTAAAATACTTGTGGAGGGAGAGAAGGATCCCTCTGAGGAATGTATCTGCCCAGATTCACAGGGTCAGCAGAGAAGCAGGTATTGATACTGGGGGGAAAAAAGGAGCAGGGAAAAATATTCTTGAGATGGCATGTCTGGGTGGAAAAGATGGGATGAAGGAAAACACACAAAAGTGAAACACTTAAGTCTTTTCTATGTTGTCCTTCCCCATTGGTAAACAAAGGTGCAGCTATGCTAAGACCTTAAAGCCTGCCTGGAATGTGAGAAACCACTCCAGAAAGAAAAGGGCTTAAGCAGCTTTCTTTCCAAACCAAAGCAGATTTCTTCTTTACACACAGGTGCTGCTAATTCTTTGTTGTGAATTTGCTTAAAATAGCTGTGGTTTATGGCCAGATCTGACACTGTATATTATACTATCTATGGGATTTGCTTGTGGCTAGCAAAGAGCTGTGGGATCTGAGCAATCCTGGTCTAGCTATTTTCTTGGATTTGGATGGTAGAAGAGATGCTAACTGGTAATGTAAGTGTTGTTAAGAACTAACATAAAACACTGTCAGTAAGACTATTAAATCATAAAATCAGAATGGTTTGGAGAGGAAGGGACCTTAAACATTATCTCCTTCCAGCCCCCCTACCATGGGCAGGGACACCTTCCACTATCCCAAGTTCCTCAGAGCCCCATCCAACCTGGCCTGGGACACTTCCAGGGATGGGAATTGCTATGAGGCTGCTCTCAGCTGTGCCCTTTGGCTGCTGTGAGAAAAATAAGGATAGATAAAGCCAAACCACTAAAAGATGTGACTAGCTATTAGTTGTAACAGAGCACTGTGCAGAATATGGGAATTTGTACTGGGAAAAAGGCTATAACAAGCTTGAGAAAGTAAGTGTTGGACTTAGGGGAAGGATGTAGCAGTGAAGTCCTGAGGAACTGGATAACCTGTATTTGGTTATCTACAAGGTAATTTTGCCAGAAGAAAAATTTTTAGACTTATTTTGGAAAATGAGCTAGCCTGCCTCAGGAATGAGCTAGCCTGCCTCAGGAGTCTCAAGCTAGCTGTGTTGTCAGCACTGTGGGAAGAAGGTGTTTTCCAGCCTGGTTTTCCAGGGGGACAGAGTTTATTGCTGGGAAACATCTTCCTCCTGTACAGTGGAGCTGGGAGAGTCATGTGTGGTACAGCATGTTGGCATTTTACAGCAGCCCTGGCACATGAGCACCATAATTGAGTACAGGGAAAAAAGACAGTGGGCACATGAAGTGGGGAAAGGGTGGGAAGCAGCTGGCTGCAGTGGAAAGAGAGGGGTGGGCCTGACACTTTGGGGGGGGGTTGGAATAAATCCTATCCTCTTGTACACTTCAAAAACTTAAATCCTTATGTTTCAGCAATTAATACTCTTACTCATAGTGTAAAGCTGTGTTTGCAGAAGGGGAGGATGTCATTACCTGCAGGGTGATTTCCAAAAGAGCTGCTATAGGAATTGCTCCAGTTAGAAAGAAAAGCCTGGATTTATTTGACAGGCTCTCTAAGTCATGACTGTACTTCTCCCTTTCCACCCACCAAGAGAAAAGAATAGCAAGTGCTTGCAGACAGTTTTTGGGAGCTGCCTCTATCTCTCCACTCTCTTCAGATGAATCTCCAAGCCCAAGCAAGCATTGCAGAAGCTGGGCTCTGAGAAATTGTCAAGGGGCAAGGGGGGAAGCAGTGGAGCCTAAAATGCCAGTGATAACTGTGAGTCAGATTCTGTTTCCATGGGGGATGTGCCATGAAATTCAGGCTGAGCCCTGCCCTGTTCTCTTGCAGGCACTTGCAAGCCTCTGCAGGGAGCTGCCCAGCCAGCCTCCATCTGCAGGCAGTGGTTAAGGCACTGCCAAGGCTCCCTCTGGCTGCTCCAGCATCTTTTTCATTCTGAACTGCCTGAGAGGGGCCTGGGAGTCCCCTGAGGGATGTCCCAGGGGGATTAGTGCCTGCTGTCCCTGGGTGAGAGATGCTGTTCCAGCTGCAGAGTGGAAGTACAGCCCAAGCTGGGTTTTGTTGGGTTTCTATGTTTAGAGGGTGGTTTATGCTCATGGCCACTGTGTAATTATGATTATAAAATAGCCACCTCTTCAGTTTCTGCCTCTTGGCAGCTCTCAGGAAACGACCTAATTTGAACTGCCAGCAGTGAGGACCTTGAACCCTATCAGAAGTCACTTTTAACCAAACCTAGAACCTCTAGTTATTTGCCAGGCTCTGCTGGCAGTGACAAAAATAGTTAAGTGAGTTTTTTCCACTGCTGGACACAGGCTTCCACATGCGTGACTCCCAGAAAATGAATCCACAAGGCAGCCATTCATGGCATGCTGAATGCCTCCTCTTCTCTTACTGCTGATTTTGGGATCAATAGAAATTCAGGCTGGGGCTGAGAACTGACCTTTTATGCCTTGTTCTAACGCTTGGTGTGCATTGGGTGGCTGTGCTTTGCTCTGCCTCACCAGCACCAGTGCTCCCTTTCCCACACCAACAGGGCAGGTCCTGCTGGTTGAAAGGAGCTGGCATCTCCAGCTGCTGCTCTGTGGCTGTGTGTGAGGGAAGAGCAGGGTGGAGGAGAGCTGGGGAAGCTGCACCACAGGACAGGTTTTTCAGCTTTGGGCCAGCTGCGCCTCTGCTTGTGAGGAGCTGGGGGAGCCCTCACCAGCCCTTTCCAGACCCACAGGCTCACCTCAGCTGCAGGTCTGTAATTAAAAGAAGCAGCTTTAAATATGCTGGCAGTGGAGATGCAGGGCAGGAGCCAGTTTTCAGCAGGGACTTCAATGTGGCCATAGCTTGGATGATGTCCCACCATCAGCAGCAGCACAGCAGAGGAGAGGTGGGGCCAGCGTTCAGCAAGTCATGATTCATGGCTTGGGCCACTTGCACAGCGTGAGTGCAGACAGATAGGGAGGGTTAAGGTGAGTGTTCAGAAAGGTTCCTCTTCTATTGTGGGATCAGCCCCTCCTTTGCAGCTCTCTGGGACTACCCTGCATGGGAGCAAATGCAGAAAAATCAGGGGTGCCATGGGGTCTGTCGCTGTTTTCAGGTAGAAGTCACATAGCTGTTCAGTGCCATGGGGTGGAGTGGCTGCCCCATAGGTGAGGAGTGGCTTTATTTGCAGTTCCAGGGGTAGCTGCTTATCCTGATTTTTAATACAAGGAGATTCTGCCCTTACAGGGGGGCTGCTTTGTAGCATGGGGCCATTCTGATTTGTATACCCTCAATCATTACCATCACTGGACCTCCAAGTAAAGAAAATTATTTTCATTGTGGTTTTACTCCCATTTTCCTTCTTTTTAAAATTTTCCTGGAAGACTATAAACCTTCAGCTGTTAGGTGAGGCACAGAAAGGGACTTTTTCCCCTCACACACACAGTTTGTGCAGCCTTTGTCCTCAGCCCCGAGCCGAAGGTTTGTGCATGGTATGCACATCAAAAACGCTCTAGAAAAGAAACCAGGGCAGCAAACACGGTGTAAAGAGATGGAAGAGGGAAGACTGAGTCAAGTCACCTCCCTCCAGATTGTGCAGATCATGTTTTAATGGCAAGTATGTGAGGTGAATGAGTGAGGCCTTTCCTCCTGTTCATAGCAGGGTCAGCCATGAAGTCAGAGCAGGTTACTCAGGGCTGCAACCACCAAGGATGGAACCTGCACTGTTCTGGTCCCCTGCTGGGCTGGTGTCCTGATGATTAAGTTTCTCCTTGTGAGTTTGAACTTCTCTGGTTTCAACCTTTGCCTGTCGTCTCACCACAGTGAGCAGCCTGGCTCTTTTTGGTTGTTTCCCCACAGCCACTGGAAGGCTGCCATGAGCCCCCTCCCAGCCAAGTCCCCTCTTTGCCAGGCTGGACAGGCCCTGTAGCATGATCATGTTAATGCAGCCCAGGTTGTCATCATTGCATGGTGGCCCATTAGTAGCCGAGGTCAGAAGAACTTTATTAGAGGAAAGCAATATGCAGTTCCTTTGGTGTTTTATGGCTTGTTGAAGGAGAGTGTCCTCTTCCAGGACTTAAGTGTGGAAAAAGAAACTGAAGGTAAAAATGAGGCAGGAAAGCTGAGCAACCAGCAAACACCACTTGGTAGGTTGATCCCATCAAGGACTATTAACCCCACATGCCAAGGTCCCCTACCCAGAGTGAGCTGCTCCTCCTGGTGAGGGCCAGCCTTGTTCCACCCTGGGCTTGGCACTGCAAGTAGGAAAAGCTGACTTTTGCTGCCACTACTGCCACTACTTCCCCTTCCTGTGCCTGTCAGTGCATCTCGTGGGCTGCCACCTCTGTTTTTCCAGCCCTGCAGACACGAGTGACCACATCCCTTCCCAGAACAGGGAACCCCTTGCTCACTGCCAATGGCACCTCCTTCCTTGGGCATGCTGGCAAAGCTCCCATCTCACTCCTGGGAAAGATTTCTATTAAACAGTGTAGGTTTTTATAAGTGGTTTGTTTTACAATCTAAGCCACATTAAAATCTGTAAAATTAGCCCTGCAGCTGGTCCCAGCAGTTCCTCCCTGCTTTTTGTGATTGGAGTCTGTTGTCAGCACCTCGTCGTTTCCAGAGTTCAAGGGTCTGGCTAAGACTTTCTCTGCTGCCTTCCTCAAGGTGAGTAGAAGATTTCTTTTTGTGTGTACTGTAGTATCCAAAGATACTGCCAAAATTTATTTTACCAGAAAAGTGTTGTTTTGCCTGTACTTAAAAAAAAAAAAAAAAAAAAAAAAAAGGCATCAGCCATTTAACTTGAAGCTCAGCCTCTGTTTTGGAAGCAGTGCCTGAGAGTTGTGGATGGTTTCTGCCTTTTGTTAGAGAGCTGCCTATGGCTTTTAGGAAAGGAAAAGTCATGGAAGTGTAAGCTTCTGGGAGTCATCTTTATCCATACAGTCCTGATAGACCAGGAAAGGAAGTCACTAAAATACCTGGGCACCTAACTTGTCCTTGGGACTAAGGAGCTAAAACTCAAGAGCTTCACCTACACTTAGCCCTCAGGGCCCTGGAATGTGCAGATAGTCATCAGGCTCTGCCTGGGAACAGGAGCTGCTCCCTAATGCTAAACAAATTTCCTGAGCCTGGTCAGAGCTGAGTTGAGTGACTCTTGCCTCAGGCTTGCCCCCAGGAGGAGGTGCCCTCACCTGCCTCCCTGGGAAGGTTTCCATGTGTAGGAAGGTGCTTCCTGGATGCTAAGGACAGCTATGGACTTGCCTGGAGGATGGGATGTGATGTAGGTGCTCCAGAGGAAAATTTTCTCATAGACATGGCAGGAGGAAGGGCATTTTATAGAGCAGATTCCCCCTGGAGCCCCTTGTCTGCCCAGGGAATGCATCCCCCCTCACCCATCTCTCTAGATGAGCAACCAAATTCCTTCTCCATGTGCAGTGGAGGAGACCAGGCTTTTCTTCCTTTTTCACAAGGCTCTGGTTCACCCAGGTGCCCTGCACACCTCTGCTATCTGCTTTGTGTGGGGGAACACAAATTCATCTGAGGGACACTGTGATGAGCTGCAACCTGAAAGCACCAGACCTGGCACAGCCCAACAAGCAGCTGTGCTACTGACACATATCCTAAGGTCCCAGTCTCTCAGGCACACCTGGAAACAGCCCTCTGCCCCTGGACAACACCCTGTGGATTTTCTGGTTTCATCTGGATTTGCCCATTTTCCTCTCTGCCACTCCCAGGCTTGTGAAACACAAACAGGATGGATGTAGCAAGATTTAAAGCAGGGATTTGTCTTTGAGGGGGGTGTGGGAACACGAGGTTGCAAGTGAAGAAAACAAAAGGCAGTCCAGGTTTGTTACTAAACTGTCTTTACCTCCTCCAGGTGGCTGGGAGGGACCAGGTGCCCAGGCATTGCCCCAGACCAGGGTGCCTCATTCTGGAGTTTTTGGAGCTAAGGCCATCAAGGAATACAGGCTTTGGGGATTCTTATTGGTATCCCAAGTGCTCAGCTCTCCATCTCAGGAGGTGCATCTGCTGTGCCAAACCTACTGATCTGGTTTCAGGTGACCTGGCAAGCTTTCAGCCTGGAAGCTTTCTCTGTAGTCAGCCCTCCTGGTTAACTGGTTCATACCAGTTCTCTCAGCTTGATACCAAACACTCCACGACAGCTTCCCAGAGTGGTAAAACTCCTGTTTTTCCACAGAAAAATGCAAAATCCCATGGTAACCCCTTTCTTTGTGCCCATCCCTAGAGCTACCAAGTAGTGACAAAGCCATCCCAAAAATCCTGGGAGAGAACCTCAGCCACAGTAACCCAAAGAAGATGAGTAGGGGCTGAGAGCACCACATTCTCCTTCCACTCCTACTCCCCTTTCTGGCAACATTTTGAATTACAGCAGCACATCATTCCCTGTGTGTGCTAGGAGCAGCATGGAAAACTCCCCTCGGGGGTCTTGTGCTGGGAACAAGGTGGGATTTAGATCAGGGGAAAATAAGCTGAAGACAGGGGCTTGGAAAGTAAGGGAAGGGAGAAAATAGGAGAGGGTCAGTGCTAGAAACAAAGCAGGGAAGGCAAATGCAGGGCAGAGATATTAGGATAAAAGTGAGGGAAAGCAGCAAGTTGTGGGGAAATAATGGGAACAGTTAATATTTGGGAGAAAATGTAACGGCCTGGGCATACAGGAGGTCAGACAGAATGTAAAATATACAAAAGGCTCTCCCAGTTTGAAATTCTGGCACCACAACAGGGTCTAGCAGGTGGTTCTTTAGTAGATGATGAAAACAAAGACTCCAACCTTCTGATGGTCAATATGTGGCAGCACAACCCCACACCACAAACCAGCTTTGTCCATTTATTGACAAATAGAAAACCAAAAAACCCAAAATCAAAACCCAAACAAAACTACCAAAAACGCCCAGACAGAAGCAGAGCACAAGTAAGATTAAGACTGCAGTTTCAGGTGATGCTGTCATGAAGAGGAACATGCATTGCAGTAAAGATCTGCAAGATCTGTGCTTCCCTTCTGGCAGGATCTTGGAGACTCTATGGAACAAATCTAGGAATTCAAGGAAGTGATAAAGCAGTTCAGTGATGAAGGTACATTGATGTTTTCCTGCTTCAGGCCTGAAGTGATGTGAGGCAAGTCAGAGATTCCTGAGGTAAACATAGTCTTTACTTACCAGATCAAATGTGCATAGGCACAAATAATACCAAATAATACCAAAAAAAAGTTGTACCTTCCTAGCAGCCTTTACTAACTTTTGAATTATTGACTAATTTTCTGCATTTTTTGAAGTGAAACATTTACACTTTTCAAAGTGCTGTTTTACCCTCTAAAAAGTGGCTGTGTTAGGGCTTCCTGTCACTGCCTGCTCCATGGAAAGTCTCTATGTTGGATTTTCTTTGCTGCTTGCCAGCTCTGTTCCAAGCAGGATATTTTCCATTTTGCATGCAACTGCCAGTAAAAAAAGTCCCAGAGAATTCCATGCATGCCTCTGCACCTCTCCAGATAACAGCTCCTTTTTTATATTAGTGCAACTATGTTGTACCTAATTTTGTGCAAATACCTTTGAGGCCAAAAGGTGCTCCTGAACCAGATTAATTTAGTCAATGCTGTGCAAGCTCAAGAGTTCTTCTCTCACTTTCCCCTGGCTAGGTTGGGTTTTGCAGATCCAAGAAGTTAAACAAACAATTCTTATTTTAGTTTTTTATTCGGCAGCATTGCATTTATAAGTCACTTTTCAGAGAAAAATAGGGAATTCCCTCTTTTCTTCCTCTTTCTCCTCTTTCCTAATATTTTTTTCTGTGCTTACAGTCCCTGAACAAGAGCAGGATGGAGGGTATTGGCCTAGCACTTCACTGACCAGGAGTTTTGCCCATGGGAGGAGTCCTGCCACCAGCCTGGAACCTGCTCAGGCTCCATAGCAAACACTCCTACAAACAGCTTTCATTAAAGCCAAGCCTGCTGAAAATGCCATTGCCAAAAACAGCAAAAAGATTCTTTAAATCCCTATAGGACTTGGTGAGCTTCCTCCAGCCTGGAGGGCAGCATTTCTGTGCTCTTTTATGGATGCAATCACCTTCTGCACATGCCAGAGGTCCAGCTGGAGACCCTCTTGCTCACAGAAGCCAAGCAGAGGAATGATGTCACTGAAGTCTGCACCCACACCTCCACAGAATCCCAGGATGGCTCAGGCTGGAAGGGAGCACAATGGGGCAGCTGGTGCCACCTCCCTGTTCCAGCAGGGCCATCCCAGAGCACAGAGCACAGGACTGTGCCCAGCTGCTTCTGGAACATCCCCAGTGAGGAGACTCCACACCCTCTCTGGACAATCTGTTCAGGGCTCGGTCACTGCCCAGGACAGAAGTTCTGCCTCATGTCCAGGTGGAACCTCCTGGGCTCAGTCCCTGCCCGTTCCTCTGGTGCCATTGCTGGGCCCCTGGAGCAGAGCCTGGGCCCTGCCCTGAGCCCTCCCTGTGACAGGGACAGCCAGGGCTGAGGGCCCCTCTCACCTGGGGCTCCTCTCCAGGCTGGACAGCCCCAGCTCCCTCAGCC
>VZUI01046048.1:0-54188 GCA_013401135.1 Cettia cetti | reverse complement strand
CCCTTCCCTTCCCTTCCCTTCCCTTCCCTTCCCTTCCCTTCCCTTCCCTTCCCTTCCCTTCCCTTCCCTTCCCTCCTGAGAATTATGTGGACCAAAACTTTCCCTCTCCCAACCTTTTTTTGTCACCAGGCAATTTAACAATGTGGAGGAGTAACGTTGCCAGGTTCAGTGTCAGTGTTATGGCATGGTAAAAAACTCTTCTGCTTTACCTCCTGCACACCTTTCATCAGCTTTTACTCTTGGATACATTTGATCTATTTGTACTGCTTTTCTTCCAACTGTTCCTCAAATGACCTCTTGTTAGGACTATTTAATACTAATGTGTCTTCCTGTGTCATGTAAACTTTTTGAAAAACTAGAATTTTAATAAGCACAAGAACGGGGCAGCTGTGTGATAAAGCTTTCATTAGAGGATTCCTTAATAGAACCCACTTCCAGTCCTTGATTGCATAATCAACAGCTAATGAAATTGTCTTGGTAACAAGAGCTACGGTGTATTACATCCTCTCCTGAGACTAAGTGGAAAGACAATTGTAGCAGCCCAAGAGGACTATTGATTGTTCACAGTTTGAATTTGATTACCCTTACGGGGAACTGAACAAGAGATCATCTTCAGCTCTGCTAAATGGATTTTTTTCCTACTGAAAGTTATCGGTTCACTTTCATACAGGGCATTCAGGGGACAATAAACACAGAAAGTGTAATTTCATTACAGATTTCCTGAGTCTGCAAGTTTGGAAGCACCAAAAGCTGTGAAAGAAATGATGGCTGCTTAGTGATATGTCTCTGGTTTTAAACCAGGTGGCAGCTCTGAAGGGACACCACAGCTCATTGTGTGTTGCTTGTGTCATTGCAGGAGGGAATCCCAAAGGGAAGTTCGCTCTGGGACTGGTTCAGAATGAGTGGAAAGTTTATGTTAAAAGGCCTTTGGATCGGGAAGAGCAAGACATTTATTATCTGAACATCACTGCCACAGATGGCCTCTTTGTGACCCAGGCTGCTGTGGAAGTGACTGTCACTGATGTTAATGATAATAATCCAGTTTGTGAACAGGTGAGTTCACACCACCCATGGCAATCAGCTGCTCTGTTGAGAGTGATGTTTTCCCTACAGGTGTCTCTTGTTTGCAGCTATTCAAAGTATTCATAGGCAATGCTGATTTTCATCCTTATGGTCTTAGTTGAAGAATCTGCAGTGATCTGGGAAAGAAGTAGGATAAAGCATTCCTGTGAAGCCAGGATTGAAGGATAATGATCTCTTAAAGCTTGCAAAGGAGTCTTGTACACAGTGGCCTTATTTGGCTTTTCAACAAATGATGCGTTGTGTGGTGGCATTGGGCAGCTACTCCTCCCCTACAAAAAAGAATGTTCTCTTCCTTCATAACCCATGTGGAAATGTCATCAGTCTAGTTTAACTCCAGCTTTCCTCAATTTTCCAGATACCAGACATCCAGTGGAAAAGGCAGAAGAATGTAGCTTGCTGTCCTGTTGTCGGGAATGCATGCAGTGTGGCCTGACCACAGCTTTCAGAGTGTTAGCTGTCTTGTATTCTGTGGAAAGGCAATCCAGGGAACTGATGTTAGTGCAATAGAAAGGTCTGTGTGAAAGAAAACACACGATAAAGTACCAGAGTTCCTAAATGGTGCTACTCACAGAAAATTTACATATATATATATATGTATGTATGTGTGTGTGTATGTGTATGTGTGCATGCATGTGCTCATATAATTCCTATCATTACATTATCATTCACTGACCAATTACTGTCATTGCAAGAGACACTCTACCACTCTGGGGAATCACAATCTGTATTTCCCTCAAAACTGCTAGAGGAGGTGATAAAAACAATTGTTTCTGATAGCACACTCATCAAGATTTTCATTTCATGGGTGTCAATGGAATAAACAGAGGATACAAAATGGTATTGCATTAAGGACCTAAGATAAGCCCTATTCACAGTCATAATTTGGCATTGTTTCTGTGACACCTCAAAGCTTAACAGTGATTCGAATTGCTAGGAATCTGTGGTGTAGAGGAAAATTGTTTCCTGTGTAGGAAAATGCACTACAAAAAATTTTTAAAAAAACGTTGTTCAAAGATTGTAAAATACTGCTGCAGCATAGCTTACATGTCTGTTTTTGACTCTAGGTTGCATACACAGCATTATTTCCTGAAGACATTCCACCAAACAAAGTAATTCTCAAAATCAGTGCTAAAGATGCTGACATCGGGTCCAATGGTGAAATTCGCTATTCTCTTTATGGTTCGGGAAACAATAAATTTTTCTTAGATCCAGAAAATGGTAAGAAGACAACCAAGTGTTTCTGAATAGCCTTAAACCCTCTACATCAGGGCACTGGTTTCCTTAACTGGACTTAGTTTACATGTGGCTGGCTATCAGCCAGTTGTTCCAGTTCTGGCAAATGTGGTTGACCATTTGAATAGTGGTGGCAGGAGGGAGAAAGAGGGACATCTTTGTTGGCCAGGTTGGATGTTATAACCAGAACAGGGATATCTTTTGATTCCCTGCAGACTTCAGTTTAGATCAGAGATTTATCATAGAACCACAGTATATTTTGGGCTGGAAGAGAACTTTAAAGGTCATCTAGACCAAACCCCTCGCCATATGCAGAGTCATCTTCAAATAGATCATGTTGATGGGGGACCCATCCAGTTAAGTTTTCTAGGGGTACTTGTGCCAGCGTTTCACCACCCTAATCATAAAAAATGTCTTCCCTCACATATCTAGTCTTAATCTACCCTCTTTTAATTTAAAGCGGTCATATCACGGCAGGTACGGCTAAAAAGGAAATGTTTCTGTGTTAAGGAGTCTATAAATATTGACAGACTTGGAAAAAAACATGGTGGTGCTCATGTGGGTAAAGCTGTAGGCTGCTGTTAACTCCATCCTGAATAGCTTTTCATCCCTGCAGTCGTATTGGCACCTCAATATTTTGGGTAAAGAGGAAGGGGAAGTGATGCTGATGTGAGATTTTAATCTCTTCATTGGAATAAGCCATGTCAATTTTGTTTTCTCTTTCCTATTCCTGTGAAACACATGGTTTTGAGACACTTATTGTGTCTAGAATTAGGGATGTTGCTACAATAATAATGCTAGCTGCTGCTTTTAAATAATTTCAGGTGAGCTGAAATCTTTGGCCCCTCTCGACCGAGAGAAAATCCCTGCGTACAACTTGGTTGCCCGAGCCACTGATGGTGGTGGCAAGTTTTGCCAGTCAGAAATCCATCTTATTTTAGAAGATGTTAATGATAATCCACCAGTGTTTTCATCTGACCACTACACTGCTTGTGTCTATGAAAACACAGCCACTAAAGCTTTGTTAACAAGAGTCCAAGCAACTGATCCTGATGTTGGTAAGTGGATAACTCTGCAAAAAATGAATGATGTTTCTGAAAATTCTGTGGGTTGGCGGAATTACAGTGCAGATTCACTTTTCTATTGCTAAATTTCTTCATTTTTCTCCTCCTCTTTCTTCTTTATCCTTCCCATTTCTTTCTTCTCTCTTTCTTTACATCAAAATTCCTTAGTCTGATCTTGCCATAATGGTGTTACAAACAGAAAAGCATTGTAGCAGCCACAGAAGCATGTAGTCTTCTCTTGATCAGCAATAGCTCAGTTTAGGGGGAAATGATCATTTTTGGGCTAAATTGCAACTTTCCTCGTTCAATGGTCTCACCGCTTTTCTTGAGCCATGATTTTGAATACCCATGCCTCTATTTATGCAAATAATATAGTTACATGCCACAGGGATCTATACCTGATTAATCACAGCTTTTCTAGAGTTTTATACTGCAATAGCTCCCATTTGTTCCAGCTGATTACTTTAGTATAAAACTATTGTACACTATGAATGTACATTATAAATGTTCTGGTTATTTAGCTGCACATTCTTTGAAAGTGTAATAGTTTATTATATGAGGACCTTAGCCTTGAAATGTGGGCCCAATTATAAATATTTTAAAAGGAGTCTTTTTTGCATAATACAGTGGTAAAATCTACTGAATATTAGAAAACTTCTTAGGTCACTCACTTGAGTTGAAATAACTTACGGGTTTGTTTTTTCTTCCTGTGTTTTGGAGGTGTTTTGTAAAAACCATGGCCTGAGTAATTTCATGTAAGAAGCAGATCTTTCATTCAATGAAAAAAAATATTTATTTTTTTCAAGTGCATGCTGGAAGTCTCAGTTATTTGCAGGGCTGATAGTTTAGATATACAGGAATTCATAAAGGAGCAGCGAATATTCATTAATGTATCTATGAAGAGCTGCATTTTATGCCAGGGTTGAAAACTCACAATTAAAATTATGATACTGTCCTGCAGTGAAGAGCCAATTACTGGTGGTAAACTACTGAACTGTCTGAAGAGACAGTGTTATTATTTTCCACTGTTGTATTAATTACCATTTTTCTTGTAAGTGGGATGACATTCAAGGAGAGAGGGGACACAATTAGAAGAAAAAAAATGTCAGTAAAAGTTCTTGTTAGCACCAACTTTACATAAGATGATTAACAATGAAAAAAGCCAACAAACCATGAGCTAGTTGCTGTACCTTCCTTCTGAAACTAGAGAAGTAAAAGGGAGTGATGGATATGATGAATGAGAAGGGGCTGTGTACTTCCTTAATGCTTAGACCTGAAAATCAAACTATACAGTGTATCATAAATAAATGACTAAAAAGTCCCTAAAACTGGATTTTTCTAATTACTGTTCCATTAGTCCCTACTAAAATCACTGATTCCCTATTGCTAGATAATGAATGAGTTCAGGTAGTGTAATGTTCCCATGAGAGAAGAAATGTATTATTGATATTCCTGATGGGGTGTGATATTCCTCTAAGGCTTTTTGAAGTGTTATCCTGAAAACATCAGTGGAGGCAGTAAGCATCGTGCAAATAAATTTTTAACATTCAGGAAACATCTTGTTATCAGTCTTAGAATTTGCCTGCTCTGCTTGGGCCTGAAGGGCTGTGTACTGTAAGGACAGGAGCATGAATATTGAAGCCATTGAGAGAAAACTTGAGAGAAGTCCCTTTGTGGTCCACAACTAAACACAATTTAACAGAATCTTGAGAATACTGTGTTCAGACACTGTTGGATAATTAAGACAATTTCCAGTTAAGAGAGAAAGAGTGTTATATCTGCCTTGTTCCTTTGATATCTGTTGAAGTTCCTGATCTCATAATATCATGTGGAACTGTAGCACTGTACCATAAATTGATTTTTAATATATTTATAATTTGTATACATACTTAGATACTAGCTGTACCAGCTGCACACACTAAGAGAGAATTGTGATTCTTCTTCACAGTATTCAACAGAAGATAACAATTTTAACTGTTTAGTAGCACATAAGTTCATTTTCCATAACCTCTACATACAGCTGGAGTTCTTAAATTAAATGGTCTCCTAAAGGAGAGAAAATATACATAAGTCTATTTGTTAGGATATTTTAGTAGTTTTAATTGAAAACAATTCTTTCTTCTATACTGCTGTGATTGGAAATTTTTAATATTCCCACAATATGGTACTTGCTACTTACTCACCACCAACAGGTTTGGAAATGTTCAAACTAAGAAATGAAAGGGAAATGCTGTTTCTACATTTTTTTGAGAGGTTCACAGAAAGCAGTGAATTTTTCACCTCCCATTGTCTCCAAAGCAAAGTGCCAAATTACTCCATTTTGTTCAAATTAAGGTACAAGAAGAGCTGGAATGAATGCTGAGGTGTAATTACCTGAGCAAACCCATCACACAACTGCAATATCAGCCTCTTTCAAAGGAATTAGGGTCATGCTAGGGCAGCAACTCTGAGGAAACCTACATGGGACTTTGTGGCAAGTATGATGTTAAAAAATCAATAAACTTAAGAATAAACGTGGAGCCCAAAGCTGAGGTGCAGGCACATACTCATTTCCAGTGCTGCTCATGTTTTCTGCTTCCACAGAAAACTTCCACAGAGTGTTGTGGACTCACTCACACAATACAGGAATGAATGACAGCTTCATCCAAGCTCAGCAGTGCTTTAAGTGATGGTTGAATCCTGCCTCACTTTGCAGATGCTGTGCGTTGTGAATGACCTCCGTGCTCAGGCCTGTTTCCATGATGATTGATAGTGTAGTCTACCAAAAGCAGGAGCACTTACTGCACTAAAAATGAACAGTGCATTATCCAGCCTTCTGCAGTCTTCTTCATCACCACTGGGGCATCAGCCATCCAGATCTGTAGTCAGTTTAGTGATTTCACTGACCAATGGATTTTTTTCTGGGTTTATGATGAAAATGAGATTTTAATTTTGCTCAAAATGGGAATAGCCTTGTCAGGCATCTCTGTTTTGCCTGCCACTGCTGCCTTCCAGCTCCTCTCTCCATTAGCCAATGTTTAAATATGTGACAGATCATCCCCATTCCCAGCCAGTACAGATGGACCAGGCCATCTTTGAGCCAGCACCTTGTATTGCATGCAGCCAACATGCAGGAAAACACAGGCATGTAGGTAAAAAATTGTTAGGAGTTGCCTTTATTTGGTTGCAGAGTTCATGCAGTGTGCAGACTGCCCTCTGTGCTCAGCTGCCCCTCACCCCCACAGCCCTTCCCCAGCCCAGGGCCTGTGACAGCACATCACACAGATCTCGAGATGTGGTAACATGCATGCTGCTAGGAGCCACTTGGTATGCATGTTTTGGTTTGGGAAGACAAATCTAGGAGCTTCTCACAGTTACTGATGAGACTGATCTGCTTCTGCCTTGGAAAGCAGACATCTTGTCCAACCACCCTGTTCAAGGAGAAACATCTACACCAGGTTATCTAGGACTCAATCCAGATCGCTTTTCGCTACCTTCAGGGGCAGAGAGTGCTTTCCTCCAAGGATTGAGTGCTGTGCAGCATGAGCACCCTGGAGGTCCTCTGGGAATAACCAGAGATCTGCATTGAGGTTACAGACAAAAGTGTGACATCCTCGCCATGATCTGTTGTACGTGAAGAAAAAGTGTAGTTTCAGGAAATACCCTTCCATATCTGACAGCAGATTTAATAGCATTGAATAATGCATCCTAGAAAAACAAGCTGTGTGCTACCTTATTCAAAACATTTTCTCCCTTCTGTGCATAGGTTGCTCAGAATTTCAGATGTGTCCCAGGTTCTGCAGGGCTTTAGCTTCACAAGCAGAATGGTCTAAGGCTTATTCACCAGTTCTGAAAATAGCCAACCAGCTGGTTTTGAGGGTCTGTAGATTTGAATGATCAGCCTGGATTTCTGTGCTTTGTTCCCAGTACTTGACGCTTTGGTACTTGGGTGGATGTGAGAGAAGATATGGGTGTTGAAAGCCTAGTTCAGGAAGCAAGAATAAGATTTGAGACCCTCCCATGTTTATACAGCCAGGTTAAATGGGTTAATTGTGGTTCAGTTTGATTGTGTTCTTTAAGCAGTTTTATAGAGTAAAATATTATTTGGACCAGGATTTATGAGAAGGATTCTGTTGTCAGCTGATTAGTACATTTGTGTTTAATCTGGAAAGTTTAAATCAATCAAGTCTCTAATCAGTCTGATTCTTGGTGTGGGAAACTAATTATTCACCTTTTCATGAAGTGTGGAAGAGCTGCAGCAGAAGAAACTCAGCCCTTCTGGGGAAAATTGTTTGACCTTCCTAGTAGGAGACATCTGCTTCCTAAACCCAAACTTCTCCAACAAGAATTGATAGGGAAACTGGAAAACTGGGGGAAGGAGTGACATTTTCTTTCAGGTTCTTATGGAAAATTTTATGTTGGATTTCAAAGAAATCTGTGTCGAAAAACTGTATTTTTCCTGCATGGTTTGACCTCACTGATTCTGATGTTTCAATAAAGACTTCCTTTGTCAAAAAAAGGCTTGAACCCAAACCTTTACCATGTGTGTTTACAAGGCACTTGCACAGGAAATAACTTCCTTTACTAGGGAAGAATGGCAATATGAGTTCTCCTTCAGGTTTCAACCAGTCCAGTTTAGTGTGTACCTTCCTCCCAGAGGATGGGAATCAAGCATATTTTATCTTCTTTTTCTTCCTGTCTTCTCTTTGTGTCAATGAGAAAAAAAGAAGAAATGACTAAAACAATAAAAATGAAATATCTGTCGGAAAAAGCGACCAAGGAATATAGAGGTTCTCTGAGGTTTATCACTGGTTTTTAGAAGGTAGCATGAGGATGCTGGTTAGCCCAGCATGGAAAGAAATCACTCAGGCTGTTCAATAGGTCACCACTTTCCAGAATACATGCGTGGAACTAGAGTACAGACTTCAGCCTCATCAGTGGTGGGCTTTGCTCTTGAAGGAATTAGGGCAACTGAGCCTGTTGCAGTCACAGCTGCCTCACAGCTGGGCTTGGGGAAGTGTAAAGTGTTGCTGGGTGAGATTGTGAGGAGTGTCAGAGAGAAGTGTAAGACAGTCACAGCTTGATTGGAGAGCAGCTCTCTGAATTATGTGTAATGGTGAGTAACAAAATAATAGAAATGCTGAAGTAGATACTGATTTTGGCATTTTCTAACAAAACCAGTACACAGCAGGCTTCTGCTTTGCATGTTCGTTAATGTTGGGCATGTCCCTTAAAATGGACTTAGAAAATTCTGGAGCATTCAGGATCTGAAAAAGACAAAAGCATGGATCAAAAGATGAATAAAAAGAATAACATAGATAATAGGACAGAAGATTTACTAAAACTCAACAGCTAATAGGTTTGGCAATGAGGCCAGCTAGATGGCATTTCTGAGTATTGTCTGACTTCTTGTAAAATAAATATTACAAGATACTTTACAGAGGATGACTCATTCTCTTTAAAATATACATGGTGCTTCCTATGTCCTCACCCACATCGTTGCCTCACAGACTTTTAAAATAGTACCTGGGTAAGGGCTCTAATGCAGAATATGAAAAAGACATGAATTATTAATTCCTTCTACTCTAGCAACCCAAAACAGCATTGCATAAGAGGTGTACTTGAAGTTGGGAGGCCTGTCCACTGTCACAAGCCCCCAAAAAACACAAAGAAGAAGAAAAAAAAAAAAAAAAAAAACAACACAACCAACCAAACAAAAAAAAACCTCCAAAAAAACCCCACCAGAACACAAAAAAAAGGCATGAGTGAGCATTGCTCTATAGCCTGGTGGGTAATTTTGGTTCCAGGGTCTGTTCCTCAGAGCTTATTTAATGAATACTAATAGTCCATGATGATATACCCTTGTACTCCTTCTTTCTGGAAAGGTTCCTTTCCATTAGACTTCTGTCCTGTCTTCCATAAGGAGAGTGAAAGGGCAATGCCCCACATTCCCCAGTTCTCTGGCTAGACCTACAGACACTGGCAGGTCCAAATTTAATCAGTGAGCTGTTCAGGAGAAAACCTAGGTTTTGCCTTCCTAATAAAGGCAAAAGCACTAATGGAAATGCAGAGATAAAGCACACTGGATCCCTGAAAAATTGCCAAATAAAAAATAATGGTCAGAATCTTAGGAGTTTAGACTTGACTTATTGTTAGGAGGTAAATAAACAAGGTATTTGGGGATTTTGAAAACCTCTATCAAAAACATTCAGCATAACCCAGTTGAATCCCTCAAAGGGCAATATTTTTAAAGCTTCAGGGGTAGTCAGGGGAATGCAGTAACCCTCCTTGCATTAAAATAATGAGATGTGTGTATCCAGATGACTAAAACATAATCTGTGTTCAGGAACTGGAAGTCATCAAAGCAATCTCCTTTCCTCCTGCAACATGTGAGGAGGCCATATTGAAATAAATATTAAGGGTGTTATGGCTTAGGTTTAGTGAGTTTTATGGCATTGTACTGCACCATGTTTTTATGTGTAAGGCAGGGAAACACGGTCTGCACCAAACTGCTGTCAGGGGAGTTTGTAGTAACCATTACACTGGAGGGGTAGGTCAAGAAAAGGTACTGGGTGCAGCGTTGCTATTTTGATTCTTTAATACATAAGTAGGTGTAAGGACTGTATTGCTAAATGTGAGGAAGCAGAGTGGTGCTGCAAGTTAGTGTTGGAGCCTGTGGTACTTAACAGTTGGAAAAGTGGTATGGAAAAACCCAGTGCATCAAGATAAATATGACATCTCATGTTTAGGCAAGAAAACCAAGTGCATTGGTATTGTCTGAGTGACTGTCTGAGCAGCAGAACTGCAGGGATGCAGCTGTATTACTGTGACCCACAAGCTGAAGGTATTTACACTTTCATACTGGTGTGAAAAGGCAAATACTTTAATGAGATGAGTAAACCAGAGTAATGCTGGGAAAAGTAAGTAGTTCTTTCTATTTATTTGGTGTTGGCAAATACTGACGTGAAAGGCTGTGTTGTTTTGGGTACAGCACTTCCAAGAAGATGTGGGCTACATCTTCCAGGAAGATGTAGAAAATTGACAAAAGAGATCACAAGTCTGGAAGAGAAGTCAGGAAATACTGAAACAGTTGAGAGAGTCTGCCAGGGAAAAAAGAGTTGAGATGATAAAATATAACAGTCTTTGGATATCAGATAAGTATCTCTGAGGAAGGAGGTTGACCCTTGTTCTTTTTTTTCCTCTTGACTTTTATTAATTTATTCAAACTCAGAAAAAAGTCAGAACAAGATTTTTAGTTGTAAGAAAATGAGGCACTGGGGTGTGTTATCCAAGGAGGTTATGCAAGTTCCTAATCAAAGGATAGGCATCTGTTTTGGGATAAATTGCATCCATCTTGTGTTTGTGCAGGGATAAATTAGATGACCTCTCAAGATTCCAGGTCTCTTTACACTTTCTCATTTCTAGTAGCTTCTTTAATTTTTGAGATTTCCAAGACATTATTAACAACATAGAGGCAAAGAGTTAGACAAAGGAGAATTATATCTCTTGGATTATATTGGATGAATAAACCCTGTCTTTAAACTGGATCACTTAAACATATGAATAGTCTCTCTATATGTATATGCACACATACATATATATATATATGAAATATACAAACTATTTGAGCACATATATGATGGAGAGAGACTGACAGAGCTGTGGTTTTTCAGCCTGGAGGAAAGGAGACTGAGAGGCGACCTTCTTGCCCTTAATAACTACCTAAAAGGAGCTTGTAGTGAGGTGAGGGTAGGTCTCATCTCCCAGGTAGCAAATGAAAGAACAAGAGGAAATGGTTCAAGTTGTGGCAGGAAAGGTTTAGATAGGATATTAGGAAAAAATTTCTTCACAGGCATTGCAGGAGGCTCTCCGGGGTGGAATTACTATCCCTGGAAGTGTTTAAAATGTGTATGAATGTGCTGCTTGAGGGCATGGTTTGGAGCTGGGTAAACAGTTGGACTCAAAGAACTTGAAGGTCTTTTTCTATCTTAATGTTTTAATTCATGCTTATATATATGTATATATCCTTTTTATCTCTCTCTCTCTGTGTGCATTCCACTGCTTCTGATTATGTTTCCCTATGTTGCTAGCTGCAATGTGTAACCCTAAATCAGGTACCTCCAAAATCCTGACTTCACAAAAAATTGACTCAGGAGCACTGGATAAAACAAGTATAAATGTCAAGTGATGTAAGCCAGTACCCAGGAATATGTAAATCCCTAGTAGGAAGGAGTTGGAGGGTGAGCCAACTATGCAGATCTCAACTTCCCACCAAAAAAGACAACACCTGCCCCAGCTGAACTGGAAAGCAGGGTGTTAGACCACACAGAAGTATGGTCCCATACTGCTAACAGTTCATACCTCTCATTCCTGTCAAGTATTTCCCTTCAGTAAGGGGCTGATTATCTTCAGCTCTGCCCTGCTCTCATCCCATGGTGTCCTGACTCCATTGGAGTAGTGGTGTGAATAAAGGCCTTTGGGGTTAGAGCTATTTTTTTCCCTCAGAAAAGGGAAAACCAGAAAAGGGAATCTATCAGAAAAGGGAATACCAGCCTATCTTGGTAGCAGTGTTATGGATTGAACTCGGCCAGGTTTTCTGCTTAAGTTGTAAAAATCACTTGAAATATTTTCCCTATGGGGCTATATATTCTTCTACAGTTCAACAAGGTACTTCAGGCAAGATTTCTCTTTCATCTCAAAATGATGGAGTAGAGTACTATAAAATCTGGTTTAGAATTCATCTTTTGTCTTGTTTGCTGTTAACAAAGTTGTGGACTTTTATCTTCTAGTAATTGGCCTTGTGGTTAACATTTGGGTAGTCAGGAAAGGTCATAGGTACACACCAGTGTTAATCATCACACCATAAAAGAGGCAAGAGGAAACACAATAATCAGATAGCTTGCTTTGTATGTTTGCAAACCACTGCTAAGCTGAAAAATAGTTTTTTTCAGCTTGCCTTCTGGTCTGCATCTTGTTTGTTTATTTTTAATACTTGCCATTACCTTTCTTTCAATAGGTTTTCAAGGTGAAAATGAGCAGATGACAAAAGTTAATCATCTTTTTTCAGACATAAACAAAAATGAGTGGTCTAGCTGTATTTGGGGAAATACATTAAATAATGAGTTCAGCATGAAAGATGAAAACAGAAAGGCGAAACACTGTATATGGCTTTTAATATGTGTCCTTCTACTTTATGTGTGATGCATAAAGGTATTGCCCACTGCAGAAACTTACTGCTGTATGGGGATTGTGCCTTGGGTTAATGCTCAGCCTTTTAATTGGTGTCAATCTGGGTCAAAATGTGTTGTAACTCCACCATTTTCAGTTGAGTTGCACCTCAAATCCTCAGTTCAGTTTTGGGCCCCTCACTACAAGAAGGACATTGAGGGGATGCCAAAGCAGGGCAGCAGAGCTGGGGAAGGGTCTGGGGCACAAGTCCTGTGAGGTGCAGCTGAGGGAGCTGGGGGTGTTTAGTCTGGAGAAAAGGAGGCTCAGGGGGGACCTTCTCTCTCTCTACAGCAACCTAAAAGAAGGTTGTAGTGAGTTGAGGGTCAGACTCTTTTCCCAAGTAACAAGCAAAGGACAGTAGGAAATGGCAGCAAGTTAAGCTTAAGGTTTAGATTGGAGAGAAGGAAAAATTTCCTCTCTGAAAGAATTATCAAGCACTGGAACAGGCTGCCCAAGGAAGAAGCTGAGTTACAACCTTGGGAAGTACTTAAAAGATGTGTAGATGTGACACTCAGGGACGTGGTTAAGTGGTGGCCTCGACAGTGCTGGGCAAATTGATAATCTCAAAGGTCCTTTCCAACCTCAATGATTCTGTGATTCTATGCTTTATACAAGCAGGATATTGATAGTTCTGAATTATATATTCCTGATGCTACTTAAAGTAGTAATGATGTAGTAATTGTCATGATGTGACATTCAGTGTGTGCCCCTTTGTTTTAGTACAGAAGAAACCAAGAATAAAAGCCTATTTGAAGAATGGCATTTGAGGTACTAGGCGAGTGTATGTTTTACAAGCTCTCCACACCAGAGATTTGGGAAAGGGCAATGTTCTATCATATGCTAATACAAGTCTAAATAGAAAATGTGATACCTGATTCCTTTACTTTAAAAAAAAAATGTACTGCAATTTTCTTATTGTAATAGTGATTCCTGCAAAGGCTCTCCATGTTCAAATAGTTCATGTTCATGATTGGCACCTTAGAAATCTGAGAAGTTTGACTGAGTGAGTTGACACAAAACAGTTTGCAAACATTAATCCCCCAACAGCTGTAGGCAAGCGGTGTGGGAGGCTTGCTCTCTTTACCAGTGCAGGAACCATGGCATTGAAGTTGTCTCCTTTCCACAGAAGGCATCTTCTTTATAGTTATAGCAGAACCTACCATCACCTCTGTGGGAGGGTTGCCATTGACACACTCTGGTGGACACTTCTCTCTCAGGAGAGGGTTGCCCCTGGACATTTGAATTTCAAATTCTAGCATTTTGAATTTCAGTAGAAATAGCTTCCTACTTCACCTTTGCCTCATGCCCCTTTCTCTTCCAGCCTTGGGTCAGAAAGCTCAGTGGAAGCAGCTATTGATGTAACACAGCACTTTCTTCAAAGTGCTGTTTCTGCCACAGTTTTCATTGATTTTACCCCTAAGAAGCAAGTATTAAATTCCATCCCTCAAAACACTCTATGAGAGGGTTCGCACACAGCTAAGATCTCCCTCTGTATGTCTCTTTGGTTTTTTTTCTCCTTTTGGCATTTGGACCAAAAGCCAACAAGGTTGTATCCCCACTCAGGTCTGTATCTCCACTCAGGTCTTCTGACCTAATCTTTTTCTCCTTGCATTAAAAGGCACTTTCACCTACAAGAGCTTTTCTTTCATGTCCCATGGGATAAATAAGACTGTTTTCTTCATTATACCAGACTGGTACAAGATAACCTATGTCTCTGGAACTAATCTCATTTTCCAAGAAGAAAAATAAAACCCCTTACTTTCAAGATTTTACTCTCTCTGTTTCTGCCTAAAATCCCATATATTAGCCTGAGCAACCAGAAGACTATAACCTGTATCTGATCTGTCTCCATTGTAGAGTAATCAATAATTGCTTACCAAAAACATTATAAATATTTTGATAATTCATGGCCATCACTTTAAAGAACTAAGTGCAGACCAGACTAAGACTCTCCTGCAGTCACAGACGTGTGGAAGGTGTGTGTTAGGCCCCTGCCTCAGGGGAGTGTTTAATACTGTGTAGAAACTGGCAGGCACCAAGAGCAGCCAGTGCAGAATCCTAAATAGCTTTACAGTTAAAATTTACATGTAGGTTGGGTGTTCAGCAGCATGCTCTGAATCAAAGGGAAAAAAGCATCCCATTTTCCAGCATCCCTGAGGATCAGCTGTTATTACTAACTCACTAATTGTTATAGTCGGGTCTGTCCTTTTTTTGTAAGTGGAAGTTCTTGGAGGATGTCTAGCTGAAGGAGATCCTCCCCAGCTGGAAACGTAGATACCTCCAACCATTCAGACTATGAAAACTTCCACTTTGTAGAGGGTTTTAGTCCTTTTTAATGTTTGTCAGTTTGGTTGACTGTCAGCTGGCAGAGTATTTGGATGTATGTATCAAGAGACTAAGGAAAGGAGTGAGTGTGCTTTCCAGCAGCTGTAGAGTATTCAAAGCCTACATGTTTTAACATGAAGGAATCTCCTGTGAGTTCGTGGGCTAAGCTCAGTTCCTCGTCTGTAGGACAGAAGTCACTTCCTTGATTGCCTTGCTGTTTTGCTGAAGGTGGGACATTTTATTTTTCATATTTGTGATGCCATGGTGAGTAGAGAGACTCTTCTGTGATTAAAAAACCAAACCAAAACAAAAAAATCCCTAACAGCCTGGTTCACTGAAATTTGTTCTATATTTTAAAGACATTTGAACCTTTTAAGTATACTCTGGTATCTAAAGCACTGCATAAAAACTTTATTCTCTGAAGAGCCAAATAGTAATTCCTAATGCCCTTCAAGTCGGGTCTGGGACTTTGTAGTTGCCCTAGCTTTTATGTGTGTGTGATTGAACAAAGAGTCTCCCAGCTCCCCCTTGTGTGGATGCTCAACTCCTGCTACATCAAGCAGAAAACAACTGTGATTTGTGCTGCTTTTGATCAGACATTTCTACAACGCTATGCTGCTGGAAAGCAGAATAATACTGTCACAAATTTTAAATTAACAAAATATGCCTAGAAGGGATTGGTAGCTCTTGTTCATCTGATAAATGTCAGGCTTGTAAAGTCTGTTCTCCAACAAAAACAGCAGCAAGTGCTCAAGTGAGAGATGTTAAAAACAGAGACTCTCCATTTTAGTGGATCTTTGTGTTTTAGTTATAATCTCTTACTGAAGCACCCAGGATGAAATCACAAAATCAACTAGCATCAAGGGAGTTGAATTAGCTTATATCTGTGTTCACTTTTAATTAGATTTGAAATAGCTATCCCACTGTAGTGCAGAAACCAAGTCAGTACCATCCCCTCAGGCCTACAGCCTTAGCATAGATCTGCATATTCAGCAACCAGGTGGATAGGTGCTTTGTATTGGGAAATACAGGCAGGATTTTAAAAGCACAGGATATCTTTTGTACAACTCAATTTTTGCACTTAGGCTGGGGAACAGAGGGACTTTGCTTTTTAAAATGTTCATATTCTGGCAGAAGATTTTTGATGCAGCTTTTGTTTAACAGGTATCATCTTATGATAATATTTTTCTGCTCAACAGTGGAATCAAGGCAGCACTGGTAGCAAGTACATTCTGTGCCACCTGATGTATTTCTATGGGTTTATTTTCCCCTTATGTACATTTCTATTCCTTCAAGATGTGCTCTGAGACATTTCCAATTTCAGCATTCTGCTTGTCTCATCTAATTCAATTATAAGCTGGGCATGGGCCATATCTGGATTCGGCTTTCAAGTTTCAATACACAGCAGTTTTGCAAAGTAATCTTTAAAAAAAAAATCATGATGAGGGAAGGAACTTAACTTATCCAAAGGGATTTGTCATGTGAGAAGAGCATGTCCCGAGCTCCCAAACTTTCAGCAATGCTGTACCCACAGGCACTCCTATCTCTACCCCCACTGGAAATTCTCCGTGTGACAGCAGATTTTGCTTAGGGTTTCTGTTACATAGAGAGAGATTTTTCTTTTCTTTATTTCTCATTTTCCTTTTCCCATTTGCTTCTCTTTCAGGCGTGAACAGAAAAGTCACCTATTCCCTATCAGACTCTGCAGATGGTTACTTCTCAGTTGACCAGTCATCAGGAATCATTATTTTGGAGCATCCACTTGATAGAGAGCTTCAGTCCTCCTATAACATCACTGTAAAGGCCTCAGATCAAAGCATTGTGCTGACCTTATCCTCATTTGCCACCGTTACCATTACAGTGCTAGACATTAATGACAACCCTCCCGTGTTCGAAAGAAGAGATTATCTTGTTACAGTACCTGAAGACACCTCACCTGGCACCGAGGTCCTTTCTGTTTTTGCTACAAGCCAAGACATTGGTACAAATGCTGAGATTGCCTATCTCATCAGATCAGGGAATGAGAAAGGGAAGTTCAGGATTAACTCAAAAACAGGTTTGTAAAGTGGCTCTTACTTGCAATGCTAAATCAAAGCATCAGAAAAACACGAATGCTTTGGGGAAGGCTCTTGGACCAAAAGATTTCCAAGGCCAGAGACTCACAGCTTGTCATTGTGTAATTAACTACACAGTTAAAAAGCTATTTTAGGTTGGAGAGTGATGTCAATTACGGTCACACTTGGCTGCCCCAGCTCAAGTGGAGAATACTTTTCTCCATTAGTAAGTCTGTTGAAGCCAATAGAGATGTGACAACCTATTAGCCAAACTGTGCAAAACACTTTTGAACACTTGCAATGTTTACTTGCTTACCAGCTGAGAACAACCTCAACTGCCTACCCCTTAGAAAGCATCAACCAGTGCTACCAGGACCAATTAGGTCCTCATATGTGATTGCCATTTATGTAGCTTTATGCAGTTTCCCTGACTTA
Source organism: Cettia cetti (assembly GCA_013401135.1). NCBI lineage: Eukaryota > Metazoa > Chordata > Aves > Passeriformes > Sylviidae > Cettia > Cettia cetti. The sequence continues at coordinate 36,787 of VZUI01046048.1, read as the reverse complement.
GATTGTTCTGATTTTTTTTTTTTTTTTCTTCAGCCATGGCTTGGGTTGAGGTCTTTTTGGTTATGCATAACAACTTTTAAAAATACACCACTGTTTCTCCATAAAAAATGCCAAGAAAATGTATTAGGTGTAATTGGCTCATTTTCTTAGAATTTCCTTAGTGGGATACATTCTTTATCCTCACTGAATTTTTATTCCATCAACTATTTCTCCTATGCTTTCTGTAGTGTATCCCCTTCTTCTCATAGCATTCAGGATGAACAGCACCAATCTGCCACCAGCATCTGAGAGCTAAGCAATCTTGATTATAAAAGCTGAAGATAACACTTTGGGTGCAACTGTAATACCTAGTAACATGAAAAATCTCAAAATATGCATAGTGTCATTTATATAATTGTGTGCAAAAATGGCTCTCCACTCTGCAGAGACTGCTGCCTCTCATGTGAGGGACTTAACATAACTGTGTGTTGTCTGTCATCTTCATCATGTTGATTAGTGCTAGCAAAATTTAAACATAAATACGCTTAGGCAGAGATACTTAACTTCACATCTGACAATGTAGGCAAGGAAACAAATCAATAAAAACCCATAATGAGGCTTAATCACACAGGAAAAAAAAACCCAAAAAACCCAAACTAAAACTATATATTATTCATTAATGTGTGACAGCTCCATTATTATCCATTTAGAGTTTCTAGACAGCAGAGTGGTGATGTAGCATGCCTGATCAGAGCTTGAAAAATAATGTCCTTTACACCATTTATCAGTGGGAACTCTCTGCTAGCCACTTGGAAGCTTCTCTTCAGGGCTTCTCCTTTCAGCAAGTCATGCTGAAAGGTGGAACTTGTTTGGAGAGAGCCCAGACAAGATTAAGAGGAATGATCTGAGGTCTGTAAAATGTGACTTACCAGGAAAGACTAAAGGAATTAAGGCTGTTTGAGCTAGAAAAGAGAAGACATGCTGTTAGTTTTCATACCTGTAGGAAGTACCTGTGAGGAAGAGGGGAAAAAACTGTACTCCATGGCCAGTCATAAGAAAATAAGTTGTGAATGGGCTTAAATTACATTTGGATTACTTTGGTTAAATAACAGGAAGAAACTCCTGGCTGTAATGATTATTAAGTCCTGAAATACATTTCCTAAGAAGGCTAGGAAACTGATATTGTTGGAGGTTTATAAGAACACTAGAAATCAGATGATTTCTATCCTAGAGGGATTCTGGGTGCATGGAGTGAATCAAGTTACAGAGAATCGTAATTTTGGTTGTGTGGTAAAGTAACACAAAATTTATAAACCTGGGGAAGTCTCTGTTTAATCACTTAAATGATAGACAACTGATTTCTCAGAGGTATTCTTATCCTATTCATTTGTATTTAATTCATGAGAAGTTAATTGTGTGGGAGTGAATTTCTGTTGACTTGTCAGGGCTTATTTCCAGAGTCGGCATCCAGTTCTCCCAAAGGCTCTGTGAATGAGATGGGAAATGGATGGATATGGCCCCCACTTCTTCTATGATACTCACATAAAGAAAGCTATTTTCATGAGGAGCCATTCATTGCCTCATGCCTTGTAAAGGTCCTTTCTGCAGAGGCAGCCCAAGTGCAATTGGCATCATTCTTTGTTCAAACTATAGCAGTAGAAACCTGAATAAACATTTTTATTGGATTGGGCAGTCTCACAGTGAGTGTTGTATGTGTGCCATGGTGATAAATAGCATGCTGTACTGTTTACTACAGTCAAATCCCTTACTCTGTGGCATTATTTATTTTTTGCTGGCTGTTGACGTTCCCTCCTTTGCTTCAAAGGAGTGATTTCCATTTTTGAAGCTTTGGATTTTGAGTCGTGCAAGGACTTCTACTTAGTGGTGGAAGCGAAGGACGGAGGGACTCCGGCGCTGAGCGCGGTCACGACGGTGAACGTGAACGTGACGGACGTCAACGACAATGCGCCCACCTTCAGCCAGGCTGTCTACAGCGCCGTCATCAGCGAGGACGCCACCGTCGGCGACTCCGTGGTCATGGTGAGCGGGGCCGTGGGTGGCGTTCTGGTGCGGTGAAGCCCTCTGCCCTTAAAAAAAAAAATGCTGCGCTGCTTATTAATGATGATTAGTACGTCGTGAAGCCCCCCAAACCATTTTCTAGCTGATACTCTGTGTCAGCTACTGCTCTCCAGGCAGCTGTCAATGTCTCCCCAAAAGAAAGTAGTAGTGGTACTGATCCTTTCTTTTTAACCCTTTTATTCTGTCAAAGAGCAATGGCATATTTAAAGTGTTGCATTTCATGAGTCAGCTAGAAAGAAACAGGTTTTAACAGAAAGGCAGAATTCAACTTGTCAGTGAAATAGAATCATAGGGTGATAGGGTTGGATGAGATCTTAAAGATCATCTATTTCCAACCCCCCTGCTGTGAGCAGGGACACCTTTCACTGCACCAGGTTGCTCAGAGCTCCAAATACATAGTATTCGTATAGTCTGGCATGCAGTGTGCCATCCCCAAACCCCACTAATATTCTCATCTTGCAATTTGTGCATCCAGAAAGAGAGTGTTGTATGTAATATTAAGATTAAAATATTCTGTAGGTTTTCAGACTACAATTTTGAAAAGGTCCAGGTGAAGCCTCCTAACAAAAACCTGTTGGATTCATGCCGTAATGCAGTTCAGGTATAACTAGTCTGATGGAATGTGAAGTTTACTTTTTGGAGTGTTGATCAATTAATGTATCATACAGCTCACTTAATATTTGTTTTGCTAATTTTTTATTCTTCTCTCAAAAAAAGTTGATAGCAGAAGATCTGGACAGTCCTCCCAATGGTCAGATTCATTTTTCCATAGTGAATGGGGATCAAGACAATGAATTTTCAGTTGATCCTGTTTTGGGACTCGTGAAGGTTAAAAAGAAATTGGATAGAGAAAGGGTAAGACATGTGGGACTTCTTAATTTGCAATGACTTACAGATGTGCATTGATCTCCACTCTGCTGCTAGCTTGTGTTGAAGGAGTTTCTTTCATACTCTGCAGCCATCAGCCTGTGATGCTCCAACAGGTCTTTCTAACATTTTACCACATTTTTCCATGCCAGCCCTGTCCCCAGTCTATCTACACACCAACTGCTCTGCTGCCACTCCCACTCTGCACCCACACAGCAGCTGGGGTCGCATCAGGGGAGAGAAGCAACCCTGGATTTCTCCCATGGCGCCAGCGGGAGCTGCTGCTGTTAATGAGCTGCCTCCTCTCCCCTGTGCGTGCAAGGCACACGTGCAGCTGTGTGTGCAACAGAGAGGTTACAAAAGGCTCCAGATTGTGGCACCGAGCACCGAGCTGAGACCTCAGCCATTAATTAGCGCTCTGCAAAACATGTCACTGGGGAGGGGATGTTATGAAGTGGCCAGGCTGTACCAAAAGTGAGAGTGCTTCATTAAACAGATTCTGCTGCTTTGTTTGCTCACTCCATTATTCATTCAGGATTATTTATCACCATTTTGCCATAGCTAGCAATTAGCAACTTTTGGGAAAAAAAACAAACAAATGCAGTTGCCTGTGCTATAGCAGGGCAGGAGAGTGCTACATGGCTTCAGAAATCTTGCAACACATAAGGAAATCTGTGCCTCCTGCCTCCAAGCAGTGCACCCACAAAACTGGGGAAGCAGATTGCTGCCTTCAGAATATGTGCTCAGCTGGAGCAACTCTTTGCTGGAAGCAGATCTGCTTCTTAAAACAGTGGTAAAAAACCCCTCTCTGTATTATCACCAAGGCAGGATTAAATTGTTCATGTTTGGTGGTAGAATGACTTTACCACAGACTGTCTACAACAGGGGAGTGACAATGGCTGTCCATGTTACAAGTTGGCTATAATAAAAGCCCAGGCTGAGTTTCTTAAAATGACTTTTTTTAATTTCTGAAGTGCACTCATGTGCAGCTGCATTCAGACACACACCCCCTCACAAGCGTGTGCATGTGTAATGCCAGCTGTGTTAGGTCTGCATTTTCCAAAGTTTCCCTCAGTTAAAATAAGCCGTGATATTGTCTTTTTCTTTGCTTCTTGGCGCACTTCCTAGACACAGGTGTTTCTGACCCCTTCAGGGAGAATTATATATGATGCCCCATCTGCTGTAGATCCCCAAAGGCAGTGCTGACTCCCAGGTTTCAGTGGTTTAAGGAGACTTATTTCCAGAGCTGTAATCACACAGAGACCATGACTTTTGCCATGTACCTTTCTAGGATACATTGAAAGGAAAGCAAACACAGAAAAAAATTGGGAAAGATTCTACAAAACTCTCTGTCTCTAGCTAGCACTGGAAATTACAGTTAAAAAAAAAAAAATTCTCTTCCTCAAGTTTCTTGACTTTTCATAGTTCAGGAGTCCTCTTCCCTTCTGTGTCACTTTGCCCCCACCAAATCGCAGTCAATCTCCTCCATACAACCCCCCAAAATCGTGTTCCCTTTTGCTTTGTAGTGGTCCCACATTCCAGAACAGCCCCCTTTCTGTGCTTGTAGGGAGGAGCCTGAGCTCCTCCCTACCACAAAAAAAGCTATTATTTTTCAAATGTATTTGGATTTCCTTCCCTCCCACCCCCCTCCCAAAAAAGCCCCTTTAACATTATCTTGCTCCCCTCTGCAGGGCCATGCTTTTCCCATTTCCAGCCCTGCACTGAGAGGGTGGAGCGGAGTGTTGTATCTGGCATGTTTCGCCCTTCTCTTGCTCTCCTGTGGGAGGATTCAGGGGCAGACATGTCAGCAGCTTTCCCTGCAGAGCAAGGAGCAATATACAGTAGAAAACAGTTGTAAGACCTAAGGAAGCCAACATAAGGATGCAGTTTGGAAAATCCAACTGTCATCCATAAACTGTGCATAGACAGAGCTTTTGCAAGTTGTCACATATGCTCACACCTCACACACGGGCACATATGTGTGTAGAGGGCCCATGGATGATGCACTGAACTGCCTGCACTGCACTGAATTGTTTTGGTCTGTTGCAAACAAGCAGACTCAAGCCCACTTATCTTCTGCAGAATGGTGGGTAATATTCTGTTGCTACAGAGACTGTTGTCCCTCGTACTCCCAAATGTTTTCCAGTGTGTTTAAGCCAACTGCCTGTGAACTTTTTCTTGGCTCTCCACCATCGTATTAGAGACAGTATGTGTCAAACTGATGCTGGCTCTAATAAGCAATTTATATAATATCTTGGAAATCAACTGTTAGATAAATAGAATCAGGTCACTTTTCCCAGCTGATACCTAGGACAGATGAAAATGTAAGCTTGCAGGACTAATAGCTGAGTTCAGATATTATGTATCATTCATTTTCTGTCTCCCCTTTGTTTCAGGCATGCTTTATCTGATACAGTTATTTTAATAAAATGAAGCTGTTACGATTATTGGTAGCCTTGTAAAACGGAAGTTGGGGCAGAATGTGGCGATAAACAAGATAATGTTAGAGTAAGGGCAGGAAGGTAATGAGGCCAAACAGCTTTCCTTAGAATATGCAAGGTGGTGTATTGAATGTAAAGAACCTGGGTTAAAATTTAGGACCGCTTTCACAATGATTTGATGTTTTCACCTTTTTTCAGATATCTGGTTATTCATTAGTTGTCCAGGCAAGAGACAGTGGTACCCCTCCTTTGTCTTCATCTGTGACAGTCAATGTGGACATTTCTGATGTGAACGATAACAGCCCTGTGTTTACTCCAGCTAACTACACAGCTGTAATTCAAGTAAGTTTATCCTGCACATCAAAAACTGCTCTGACTTTTAAAATGCACAGTCATTTGGTTTCAGTTAAGCACCTTTTGATGATCTATCTGCAAAACATGTATCAAGTGATCTTTTCTAAAGGAAAATATAAACAAATCTTTCTTGAGTCTTGTGGTAAGTTTCTGTTTGCTGAGGCTCCTTAACCACAGCATCTGTCACACATTTTAACATTCATCCCTGCTGCACCAGGTACTCCAGCCTCAAAATGTCTGCTCTGGGATAAGTTCACACTTCTTTACAGTTTGCTCTGGGTGTGAGTCTTGATTTTTAGTCAGTTCTGATCAGGTGGAGTACCAGACAGAGCCCAGCAGGCCCTGGAGGTGTGGCGGGTACGTTCATCTCTGCCACTGGTCCATGGGGCATAAGCGGTGTCAACAAAACGCAGCTTGTGAAATGCCAGCTTGGGCAAAGAGCATTCAGTTGAATATTCTCGATAGAAAAATGTTATTTTATGATTGCAATATGTATCATTTTAATCCTTTTCTTTATACACTGTGTATATGTGTAAAGGAAAATAAACCAGTGGGCACAAGCATTTTGCAGCTGGTAGTGACAGACAAAGACTCTTTTCACAATGGCCCCCCTTTTACCTTCACCATCCTCACTGGCAATGAAGAGGAGGAGTTTACACTGGACCCTCATGGTGTTTTGAGGTCTGCAGTCATCTTCAAGCACATGGTCTCAACTGAGTATGTGCTCTGCGTGCAGGTAAGGCTTGATTTTTGCATCTACACTGAAACAAAAAAATAATCTCTTAGTGCTAGGTAACCTGTATTTTGCCTGTATGGGTTGGTTTTAATAGACTGCATTATACGAGTTAATACCACACATTCCAATTTGCAAATGCACAATGCAGAATATTTTCTTTGATGTTCTTAAACCTGGTTTCATATAAATATAAATATAAATATAAATATAAATATAAATAGGTAGCCAGCCACCTTTCCAATTTCCTCGGCATGAAATGAATTTTCTGAGCAGCAACCGTTATGGTTTAAGATTTTCATCATTTTTTTCTGTAGCTCAGGAAGGAAAATGAGAAAAAATGCATTATATACATATAAATGCACCCCAGAACAAGTGACTGCAAAATACTGCTCTAGGAATGAAAATAATTTCTGGTTTTAAGTCATAAATTTAATCATAAATTTTTGGAAGCCTTCCAAGAATTCATGAAATCACATTTCCAAGGTCAACTTAGCTTTTAAAGAATGTCAAAATAAGACATGCAATAGAAGTCCAGCTCAAACTTAGCTTTAGAATAATGGTTGAAAAGCTTTGTAACCAGGGTAATTTTGATTGCCAAACCCTGTAAATCCAAAAGTAATTTGTCTACATTTCTCAGGTCTGCCAGAGAAGATGTATTAGGGTTCAGTAAATATGCAAGTCTAGGGAAAGAGCCTCTTCACTGAAATGAGTCATGGTCCCATAAGCTGTGTCTGAAATTTTTGCTTCCTCCACTTCTTTTACTGGAGTTGATCTCTCTGAACACTGCCTGTCTTCCTTTACAAGCACATTTGATGCTGTTCACAGCAGTAGCATCCTTAGATGCAATTGCTGGTTACAATTCACAAAATATAAGCTCTGATGCTAATTAACAGTTCAAATCAAAATTTTACAAGTTTTCCATTTAATATCCTTGAAACCTATTTTTTAGCCTTGTAGGGAAATAAAAAATCATCACCTTTCATTCTTACCATGCCTTAATGGTAAAATATCCTGCTTTCAGAGTAATTTGCTAGCCAGAGTTCTAGTGTAGCCAAAGATGGGCAAGAGAGTTAACTTTGAGCAGCATCCTCTAGCTTTAGAGATCCACTTATTTCATATAAACGAAATATTAGTCAGAGCACCATGTCTGAGATGCACCAATGTGCCCAGAAAACCATGCTGTTGGATTGTGGAGGCATGATTCCTCTCAGTATTATTTTCTTCAGGGATTTCTGCACTGAAAACATATTTTATAGTTTCCTGTTGTGTATAGACCATAGAAATGTTTCTTTCCATCCATATGTGCTAGAGTGCTGCTTTTTCTTTTCCACTCTCAGGTTGCTCCTCTCTATTAGGTTTACTAATAATTAATTTTAAAATAGAAAATGGAATGAGACATAATCTCATCTGCATGTACATGAGTATTTGTCTGCACAGATATATAAAATATTTTCAAATACTCCACCCAGCTATTTTAGGAGTGAAATGAATGAATTTTAGAGTCTTAGAGTTACTAATCTACTCCTAGTAGTGTCCATATTACTGTTGTCATCCTGCCATTTTTTCCTTCAACTTGTAAATTTTCCTCCCATGTCCAAATACAAAGATCTTTGAACTTGTCCTACATCTCTGCCTAGTGGCAGTTTAGTCTTCTGTTCTTCTCTGAAGAAAATAAATGTGTGGAGCAGTATATCATAATAGGGACTGCAATAAAACATTTTTCTTGTTGTAGGAAAGGACACTGATTCAAGTTTGCATACCTTTCTGTCAAGATGGCCTTGGATTTTTTGTCATACTTGCTCTTTTGCTCTCTATAAAAAAAAGTGCAAACGATGCTATAATAACTGCTCTGGGTCATCCAGTCATCTGTCCAAATGCAGTGCTGCTTTCATATTTTATCATTAGTAACAGCACAAGCACCTATTTCATTTCTGGAGGATGATAAATTTTATTTATGTCAAGCATGTTTCTTCATTGCTTCAGGTAAAAAAGTACAGAATGCTGTAAAAAAATTCTGAACTCCCTCACATCCACACAAGCTACGCAGGGTTTGGAGTGCTTTGGAGCACATGAAGCAGTGTAGAAAGCTGATATTTCACTGGAATTCAGTCTCTTTTCTGGGGCAGAAGTGAGCCCAAACTGTGTTTGGTGCAGAATATACCACATTGTTGCTATATTCTCCATTGTGAAATTGACAAGTGATAGCTGTGGGATCCTGGGAGTAATGAGACTTTCTACTGACACATTTCTCTCTGCAATCCACTTAGAGATCTGTGCTTCCCTGAAGAGTTTGTAAGTTCCACTGCTAGAAGTGGCTGAGACACTTCTCTACATATGTATTTTGCAAATGCATTTGAGCATTCTTTTGAGAATTTCTTCTCAGAATTACTGATGCTGTGAGAATATACATAGCAAGAAGTTATGGTTGCAGGCTGTGTTCTATATGTGTTTTTATTTTTTTTTTTTTTTTTTTATTTCTTTACTTTTTCTAAATTACATTAGGCAAAGGACTCTGGGAGGCCTCAGCAGGTTTCCCATACCTATGTTCAGGTGAGGGTTATTGAAGAGAGCATTCACAAACCGACCGCCATTCCACTGGAGATTTTCATTGTCACCATGGAAGATGATTTTCCCGGGGGAGTCATTGGGAAGATTCACGCCACAGATCAGGATGTGTACGATGTCCTCACCTACACGCTAAAGTCAGAGCAGAAAAGTTTGTTCAAGGTCAACAGCCACGATGGGAAGATCATCGCCCTTGGAGGGCTGGATAACGGCAAGTACGTCCTGAATGTCTCCGTGAGCGACGGCCGGTTCCAGGTGCCCATCGACGTCGTGGTCCACGTTGAGCAGCTGCTGCAAGAAATGCTGCAGAACACAGTCACCATCCGCTTTGAGAACGTCTCCCCGGAAGACTTTGTGGGTCTCCACATGCACGGGTTCAGGCGCACCCTGCGCAACGCGGTGCTCTCCCAGAAGCAGGACAGCCTGCACATCATCAGCATTCAGCCCGTGGCAGGCAGCAGCCAGCTCGACATGCTCTTTGCCGTTCAGATGCACAGCGGTGGTTTCTATAAGCCCACCTATTTGATTCAGAAGCTTAGCAATGCGAGGAGACACTTGGAAAATGTGATTCGTATTTCTGCTATCCTGGAGAAGAATTGCTCCGGACTGGATTGTCAGGAGCAACACTGTGAGCAAAGTCTGTCTATCGATTCGCACTCCCTGATGACTTACAGCACAGCACGAATTAGTTTTGTGTGTCCCCGCTTTTACAGGAATGTGCGCTGCATGTGCAATGGTGAGTACTGCTCCCTCTTCCCCTCCCATCGCTGCATATTATGTGATAGGATCCATTTTATTCCTCTGATGCAGATTAGAAGGGGCATTTCAATTCAGTCCACTAAAGCACGACTGGCTGATGCGTTGTGGGAATTGATTTCTCAGGCTCGGGAAGAATTGTTCGTGTTTACTGATGTAAATGGAAGTTTATGAACTTTGGCCTTTTACGACAAAGACTGCTTTCCTGGAGGGTCTGCAGTCAGAGCCACCAGCCAGCTTCCAGGGGAGGGGAAGGAGTGGGAGAGGAAGGATGAAGAGAGGGAGGGATGTAGTTTCCCAGTCAGTTGGTGCCACCACTGGAATAAACCTGGATTGTGACCGCAGCAGAGCAGCCTGGTCTCTAGTAATGCGCCAGCAGTCTCCAAGGAAAAGCACCCTGGCCTAAGCCAGGCAGAGGAAAAGGCCTTTTCCAGTCCTGTTGTTGCAGAGAGCTGCAGAAACCAACCAAGTGTTTATTAGCAAGCGCTTTTCCTGACCTTTAAGGCTACAGTAGGGGACAGAGCAGGTTCAGGCTGCTCTGCATTTTGGCAGAGATTTCATATGGACAAACACACTTGCAAGCCAATCCTCTGTATGATTCTTCACTTGGATTTTAAAACCTCAGGCAGTTATAATACTGCCTCTGTTTCTTTTGTTTGCCAGGCTATTTGCTCCTCATTCCACTTCATTTAAGAGCAGAGAAAAAAGCTGCTTTAAAATCAATACATCTAAGTCTCCCTCATCTTAAGCACGTGTGCACACGCACACAGAGCAAGACAAGAATTCAGCAGCCATATCCCTCAATAACCAACCTTTGTTTCTGCAGCAGTCGGCAAAGCTTCATGTTTTACCACTGATCTCAGTGGGGGTGAAAACAGGCATAAATTGCATAAAACTTTACCCAAAATCATTTTTCTTTCTGTGGCACATGGATAATAATGTCATAGAAGTTCAGTTCTGGAAAAAAAATACCATGATTTTCTGTCTGAGGTACATTGAAGAGCTAGTGATCTTTCTGCTTTTTAAGTAAGAGTCTTCTAAGTTTCAAGTAGACATATCTATCATAACATAGTCAGCATTTTGTTACACATGAAAGGCTCTGAAGTAAAGGATTTTCACAGATTTAAAAGGGACAATGCTGCAATATCCTCCAGTCAGGTCCAGGAGCCAGTATGGGAGCACTGTCTGCCAAACTTTTTTACGTTCTCTAAGTTACAGTTTAGTCTCACTTATGTATCAAGAAATCACAAATCCCCATCTCCATGGGGATAGTGATAGTCCTCACAGTCAGAAATTGGTTTTCTGGCAGCCAAAATTTTCACTGTTTATCATTTCATTTCACTACCTATTAAAGTCAATAATGATGTATTATTCCCTCTGCCTCATAATCCCTTAGCTTAACTCCAAAAAAGGGACTTTGTAGTGCAGCACAGTTCTGACCCAGCAGCTCTCCTGGCACAGCAAGCTTGCAATGAAAGCACAGAAATTCAGCTGGGACAGCGCTTTCCAAATTTTTCCCGTCATGTACCAGTCAATCCCCAAAATGGATGACAGGCTGCTGGAAAAGCAGTGTGGTTCTGCAGTCCCCAGCCCCCGGGCCATTTATCATGGCCTTGAAGACTACTGTGTAGGAACACTTGAAACAGGCAGCTTGTCCTGGTCCTGCTGAAAAGCTGGAGGGGTTCCCACTGCTGCCGTTTGAGACAGATTAGGTGCAGATTTTGCATGGGGATTCCGCACAATTTGGAGTGGGGTTGCACCCATCTAGCCTCCCATACAGCCTGTAGTAAAAAAAATGTCCAGAGCTGCTCAGTTAGGTATAGCTGCCAAAGAGGTGAGTGAACACCTTGGTGCCTATTACGTGCACAGAAGTAATACCCCTTGGTGGGAAGCAAAAATTCATGCTTTGGGCCTTCTCCTCATTACTTAGTGCTTCATCCTTTTCTAGTGTTTTTTAAGTAAATGAGCCACAGGAAATATTTTGGTATTTAGGTAAACACACTGTGTTTCCTCACATAGGAGATAACACAGAGAGTATAATAGTGAGAGAATAATAGTTATTCTATTATATAAATATAATTGTGAGAGTATAATAGTTAGAGAATGTATGGGTAGTTTAGCCTTCATGAAAGCTAGAGTAAAGAGTTAGAAAAATGCAAATACTTCTTCCATCAGTAGTTCTTATAAATAAATGCACAAATGGAGCAATTCAGGAAAAAGCGCACAAATTTATTTTGGCTTGTTTAACAAGACAGCATTAGCAAGATATTAGCAGTGTAATAAAAGTATTATACTTCCTTTGTTGCTAAGAGAGTTCCACATCCAGTAAATATTAATACCTTGAATTATGAAAAAGCCATTAAAATACTGCATATTTTTCCAGAGATCTGATTCAATTATGGCCCGGAAAGCTTGAGTTTGAACTAATTCACTCATTCTTGAAATATGTATCATACTTGGAGTGTTTTTCCCACTGGCAGATGTCACAGATATGCACAATTTATGCATGCCAGCTGTGCATAACTTACCTAGATTACCTTTGTGAGCAAACAGAGTTATCTAATGTGAAAATGCAGGGAGACTGTAAAGTAGGCAGTGGGTGAACTTCGAAGGTTCAGCAGCTCAGCTCTGGAAGGATAAGTTCAAAAGTTCACATGCATCAATCTTAGCTTTTAAATCAATAAAATTGAACTAAAGAGTTTTCCAATAACAGACTGTCTCCTTAGATTTTTGCCTCATCTGTTTGTGTTTGTATGAAAAATATTGTCACAAGCTGGGGTTTGTGTCAGCATGACCAGAAGGGCTATGCAATTACCAACCTCCCATCACATGGCATGGGGTATGCAAACATCAGTCAGTGCTGGGGAAAATAAAAGTAGGAGGAATGGAATAAATATATTCCTGTAAAACAGTTCTCATGGCACTCTCTTTTTTCAGAGGCAAAAATCTATTCTGTACTTTTTTCATGATGCAAAGTAATTCTTTTGTGTTGAGACAAAGGTGCAGGGGCAGAGCAGGTTTTGTTGGGACTATTTTGCTCTAGATTTCTTCTGCATTATAATCTTAGAAAAGTAATGTTACATTAATATGTTCACAGGAGAGGAATGAATTGAAATAATCCTGACAAATATGGGCATATATCTACATCTGTACTGGTCACTCCAGGCCCCATTTGCAGATAGTGGGAAGAATGAGGTATTTTTAATAATGTGATACATCTCTCCCTAGATGTCTAAAATCAGTCAGATGAATCATGCCCTAAAGTTAGATGAGATTAATTCCATTTCAAGTGTTTAATGTGATTCTGTCCTTATAGAAAGAATTTTTCTAATAGACCCATGAGTGTTCAGCAAAAAACACATCCTTGTTATTTAATCTAGAGAACAGCAGTCTTCAACCACTTTCTCATGAAATAAGACAATTCAGAGTTTGTGAAGCCACTTCTAGTATTTTGTGAATGCTCTGACAGAAGGAAATCATAGACTGTGAGGATCTGCTGCTAATATAGGACCTATTCTTCAGAGCTGATTCTTGGCCTCAGCTCCACATAGCATACATTGCCTCTAAAAGAGTCCTGGATGCTTTGAAGGACTTGGGCATCAGCAACCCAGTTCTTATGTGTACAACACTGCTTTTCCCGTTTTTAGGAAGCACACATATGCATATTAATGAGTCTTGAATTCTCCTGGCAAGGAAAATGGAAGAAAAAGATCTGTGCTTGTAAACAAAGAATTGCAGATAACTTTGTTGGATCTGGCTGTAGTCTGTTTAGGATCACTTTTGTCCAAGGAAAGTTTTCTCCCTGTGAATATCTCCAGCAGTAAAGCCCATGCTGATAATGCACAGACTCATATAAAAAGTGGGAGACCTGCAGCATGAGGTGGGGACATGACTCGACCAGGGCAGGTGGGAATTGCTGTCTATCATTTATGAAGTCCTAATGGAATCTGGAATCAAGGAGGGGGTGAAAGAGTTCAAGTATCTTACTTAAAACTTGGAGACAATCTGTTTCACTGGGACATGCTGTGTGACACGAGGTTTTCCAGGGGAACCTGAGCCAACTGAAACCCATTGCTGGCTTGTGCAGAAAGAACTCTGTGGTGTCTGCACTGCCATGCATAGAATAATCACTGCCTACAATACCTGGTCACTGTGCTCCAAAAAGAAAACCAGATTGTAGATCATGAGTTGCCAGTCTTCTCTCCACAGTAAAGTAAGTATTATTTGAAGTAGCAGTTTGGAATTTGTTTTACAAGCTTCTTGCAATTCTGGCTTTTAGGAATCTCCCTCCTTTCAAGCTTTTTTTCTACAAGTGAGAAAAACAAAGTCTTTTTAATACTCATACAGATTCAGTAGGCTGGGCTGATAGAAAACCACCTAATAACACAAGGCTTAAGTTAAAATTGTTGAAGCACTTGATTTTCAAAATATATTTACAATCCTAGAAGTGCTCCTTTTTGGAAGGAATAGGAATTAAATAAATCTCTCCTCTTGCAATGGAACAGTGTTTTTCTTCCTCAGTATATTGGTTAGAAGATTGAAATACTTTTATCTTCTTTTGGAGAATTAAACTGAAGATGATCTGTCAAAATCAAGTGGGTCTATTCCACCTTTTCCTGCCACGCACTGCTTGATGCTAACTCGTGTGTTTCTGTGATGCCTTGTAGAGAACAGTTTTATTAATACTAATGTGAGTTTCAAGAGAATGCTGTGGATTGTCTGGACTGGCCTAGAAAAAAAAATTATCAATTTGAACCTATATTTCTTGAATCTTTTATTGGAAGGAAAATAGACTGCTCTTTGGAGTGGAAATGCAACATTAGAATAATTTTATTTAAACTCAGGCTGTAAATCTTTGATGTGGACAACGTAACCTTGAACAATTTTGCAATTTTGCTCCACATAGTTGTGAAATCAGCCTGAAAATGTGTGTTAGCTGGGGCAATGCAATAATGCAGATTTGTAGCTTATATACTTATAACCATACAGACAGGCATAAAGCACTTCTCGCAAGTCTGAATATTTTAAAGTTTTGTGACAGCTTTGAAATCTTGCTGCAGCAAGATGAATAAAAAAAGTTAGTTTCCTTGCAGTTTACCAGAAGGAGTATTCTTGGCTGTTCAGGATAAACAGTTATCTCCACCGTTGCACGGAGTACGTTAGATCTTTTCCATATATTTTTTGAATGCAGAAGGAGGGCTCTGAAGTACAAATCAGAGTTTGAATCAGATAAAAAACCTGGCAGAGATGAATAACAAAGTAAGCTGTTACTTTATTGCTTCATGTCAAAGATGCAGTCATAGGTGAGGGAATGTGAAAATTTGCAGAGCCACATTTGGAAATCTCAACGCCTCTTTCTGCTGCACAGTGATGAGCTGTGGGGCTTTAGTCAAAATGGCATCTCTGTCAGCTACACAGAGGCTCACTTGAATTGCAGCCTCACAAACGGTTTAAGTTTGTTCAAAGAAGAGATATACTCTGCAGACACCTGAATGCCGTGTATTTGTCACATAAGAATGAGTTAAAATAGCTAAAACAACCAAGGTGAAAATACAAAGCAGCCTGTAGAATTTTTAACAACCTAGTATAATTACAGAAATAATTGTTACTTGACGTTGAATTCTAAGAAATGAGGAGTTTTGTTCTTAAAAAAAGCAAAACAAACCAAAGTATAAAAAACATCATATTTATTCTCTGTTAAATTCTACAGATTTAAATAGACTCTAAATCTGTAGTCCAGAACCCTATGACAGTTTTTTCTTGATTCTATAAGGCCTAAAGTGTGACTGTGTATTGCAGGTGTTATTCCTGTTAATGTTACCTATTAATGTGATTAATAAAAATTGCCATGTATCATCTTCTAACAGTGCTACAGGCAGTACTGTAAATCTTTTACTCCATAGACCTCTCAAACAAATGTTTGATAAAGGAGGGGAGGATGTTAAACATTAAATTGACTGTGCTGTACATCAAGGAAGACATTTACAGTAATTGCCATATTTGTAGTCAGCCCATGTCCACTTTGAAAGCTACAGTAGTAATTTTTCTTTTCCCAGAAAATACTTAGAGTGTCAGGTAATTTCAGCTATGCTTACTATGAGCCCTGCTTGGCTTGTACAAAAGTATGTGAGAGCAATAAGATGCTGTCTTTCATTACTTTTGGAGAGGTACTCCATGACAGGTTGATTCCTTCTTTTATAAACTGTAAATAAAACAATGTGCTCAAAAGTAAACTAGGTTCTGAATGTGATAAGGACCCTACAATATAGATCTTGCAGTATATGAGAACTGGAAATATTCAGGAGGCAATGGGTAAAAAGGTGCTTTTTATCATTAAATTTGTCACCTGCATGTCTTAAATAAAATAACTTGATAAACAAAAGAAGAGGTGTCTGTCCATTCCCAGCAACTGCCTTTCCCTCCATTCATGCTGAGGCTGCAAATCAACAAAAGCAAGGGCAGGAGTTCCCTTTTTTCCTGCACTTGAAGTCTACTTTCAAAACAGCCATGCACAGATTCCCACATGTAGAAACTGATCCTGCATCTCCCAGGTACCTTATTGCAACCAAGAAGAGGCTAGCTGTTGTGGAAGTCACATATTTCTGAAAATTCATATATTAAGCAGCAATAGTTGTATTGTGTTTTGCATTATTACAGACAGTGTGTGCAAATCTTTTAAGATTAGGGCAATCAAAACAGATTTATTTAGACACTTTTAGAAGTTACATTGAAGTTTTAGCCAAACCCCATGAAATGCAAAAAGTTCTTCTGACATTGACAGGCTTTAAATAGTAAGTCCTTGACATGCTCAGCTTGATGGATGTAAAGAATTTAGGAGGTTTTGAAAAACCTACATATAATTGTGTTGTTCAAGTATTTTAAGCAAATTTAAAAGTCAGTGTAGTTCTGTCCCTGCAGATTAAAAGAAAGGAGGGCAGGTTTTGGTAGCCTGGGCAAGCTGGGTAGGATGTGAGATCTCAGAAATGTCAGGAGGAACACAGGGAGAGAGCAAGTTGGCCTGTGCTGCATGATCAAGCTGGCAGCATGTCCTGTGTAGTATGAGAATAAAAAATCCGGATGTCCCTGTAGCCCAAGCATGGCTTAGAATCACAGAATATCTTGAGTTGGATGGGACCCACAAGGATCATCGAAGTCCAACTGCTGGCCCTGCACAGGACCACCAAGAATCACATCATTTGCCTGAGTGCATTGTCCAAATGCTTCTTGAACTTTGGCAGGCTTGGTGCTGTGACCATTTCTACTTCCTTAAATTTGCTTCTTATGGGTGTGCTGGGGGAAAAGGATGGCTTCGAGCAATTTTATTTCTAAAGCCCCTGTGCAGGAAGCTTTGTGGGAAAATGAATTTATAAACCAGTTACTGCTCATAATAGTTCGTTTTTGTAATATATTTCCATGGGGTTTAGGGCAGTCTTTGGAAAAGAACTATTGCAGTTCTTGTCCAAAAGCTGTTCCTTTCTATGAAGGTTTGTTGGGGCTTTTTTTCGTGTTATTGTTATTAAGCCATTTTTTGCTTGTACTGAAGTGTGTGATCAATAATTTTCTTTTATCACTCTTCTACTGCGGCAGATCATGCTTTGCACTGTGGATCCCTGACAGTATTTTAACTTTTTGCAGGAGGACTCTGCCCAGGCTCCAACGATCCCTGTCTGGAGAAGCCATGTCCAGGGGACATGCAGTGTGTGGGGTACGAAGCCAACCGGAGACCATTCATCTGCCAGTGCCCACCAGGAAAGCTTGGCGAGTGTTCAGGTGCTTGTCACAGACATAAAGGGGGATATACTTAGAAAATAAAGTGCTGCCATTATTATTTTGTAGGCAGAGATGCCAGTAAAGTCAACAGAAGATGTACTGCTTAACCCATCTCAGCGCGGGCACTTGGGGTGTCTGTTTATAAGCCCCATAAATACTTGTCTCTATAGCTATGGGGCTCTATGTAGACTGTGATCCTGTTTCTGTTTGGAAATTCCCACTGGCTTGCTTGAATTCCAGCTCAGTAGAATAGGCTGCTGAGAAAACAGGATTTTTCCTAGAGATTGTTATGCCAGATGTTTTCCTGCCCATGGGCAAAGCTCTATAATTAACTCTTCTGCTGACTATTTAGATTACCAAAATTCCAACCTTTATTAATGAAAACACTACACTATCCCAAAGAAAGTTTGAGGACATCTGTTAGTTCTCTGCATCTGTGTGTTTCCCTGGGATATGAAGAGCCAGGTGGACAGCCAGTGAAGTAGACCTTTCTGTTGACTTAAGTGAATCCCAGGCTGCAGGAAAGAGAATTTGTGCTGTTTGTATGATGAAAGCACAGCAGCTACTGAACTGTGGTCCTGGGCACTGGTTGCAGGGGGCTCATTGCAAGGATTTGGGTGACATCTGCTCTCACATAACTTGACACCCATAACTCAACTGCCTGATGTACAGATGTGTCATCTTGGATTCCTTCTGTTATCAGTGAGGCAAGACTGGTGCCTCCAGGAGGGTATAAGCTGAAAAATGCTGAATACTTGGAGAAATCTCTTTTGTTTTTATTTTCAAGTATGGAGAAATAGAACTTTCCCCTGTCCCCTGAAAAATAGCTTTAAAAAAGGAAATGCAGAAACATTTTTTAGTAGATGCCAGCTTTGTTTTATCTCATCAAAAATGGGTTTTATTTATTTTTTCCTAGTCATTCTCATTAACTTTATAAATTCTTTAATTAATTAACAGTTGAGGAATTGTTTTATGTATCACTAAAAGCACGTGTCTTTTCAAAATGGTTGTTTCAGGCCACACTTCCCTTAGCTTTGCTGGGAATAGCTACATTAAATACCGTGTTTCTGAAAATAGCAAGAAAGAGGAATTCAAGTTGGCTCTCCGTCTGCGAACGCTGCAAAGCAATGGGATTATAATGTACACCAGAGCGAATCCCTGTATAATTCTGAAGGTAATTAAAATAACTTATCTTTTCTGCAGTTGTTTTTCTTGATTCTATATTTTCTCTTGGCTCTTGATTTGGGGAATGCTGTTCTCATTTCAGCTGTAGATTGAGAAGATGAAGTCTGATTTTTACAGGGAAAAACAATTTCAACAACAGCAGCAGCAACAATGATCAGAAAAGCAGCTTGTTAGTGGTACTTTACTTGGAAAATTCCCCACTGGGTGCTGTTCATTATAAGCACATTATGTGTGTCTGTGTGCAGGAGCCAGTCTGCACGAGATGTAAGATTTGGCCATTTATATGACTATGTAGTCAAAACGAAGCCTGCTGAAATTGCTGTTCTTCCCTTCTGTCCTGTCTGTGGTTAGAGGATATGCCCTCACTGTTAGTGAGCTAATTCCAGGAACCAACTGCTTAGAACATGTCTCCTACTGAATATGAAGATCTCTGCACTCTGTGGATTCTTTGTTGAGAGAGTCATGGGGTCAATGGATTGATACCAAATCAATATTTAATTGATAAACTTTCATGCATTTTTATTCCTTTTTTTTGGTTTCTGTAGACTGGCAAATAAATGCAGGATGGAAAGGGATTACTAGGCTCATCCAAGAGCCTGCACATGTAGTATTTCTGCTATAGCCTCTAAGGTACAAAATGAAAACACTGACATCTGTGATTCAGCCACATTCTATAATTCAGCAGTGGGAGAAATGGCACAGAGCCTTTAGTGTCTGTATTTGCAATTTTTAGGGTACTCTTGGCTGAATGCTTATGTAATGTTAAAGTGGCTAGATGAGTTATTAAAGTGGCTAGATGAGTTATTAATGGACAACAAATAATTTTATAGCTGTTAGACTGAAGTATTTAATGGGCAAGAATACTGTCTGTCATTCACCAGGAACTGTCAGCATTGTTCAGATTTGCACCTCTGCTTTGAGATGCACAGAAATGCAGTTTGAACTCTCAGGGATATGTTTTTGTTTTAAAAAACCAAGCAAAACTGCAGGTTGGGAGACCTTCTTTGAAGTCTTCATCATGCTTGCTCTTGGCATATGTCAGTAAGCAAGTTTGCAATTTTTTAAGTTCAAAAAACACCTGGGGAAAAAAACAAAAGGCGGTGGTGGAAGGTGTCACTTGGAAACAATAGGAGATGATACAGAGATGGCTGAACTGGAGTTAAAATGGTGACAGGAGAATTCATTTTGCTAGAGTTTTGTGTATAAAGCTCTCATCAATAAGGAGCACAGCATATCCAGGTCATAGACAACTGAGTGAAAATACCCAGTTGAAGCAGGGAAATTTTGCCATGAAAATAGAAAAGTTGATGCTACTACTATTGCTACAAAAAAAAAATTAGAAAAACAATAACAAATGAACACAAAAGCAAACAAACAAAAAAAATCCCAACCAGTTCAAGAGAACCCCCCTTTGCAATCACCTGAATTGAGTTCTTAGTTGTGAGGCAGGAATTGTGTTTTCAGTCCCCACTTCACATAATCACCTAACTACTTTGCTTTGAAAGATGCTGAGTTAAAAATAATACTTCAAGGAGTAGTGACAAGAGCTGTGGTTATTGTGCTCCAATCTCAGTCAGCAACCTCCATGTCAAGCTGTTTTGCTTCCTAGGTCTAAGAAACAAAGAAAGAGAAAGCTTCACATGCAGCTGCTACCTCACATATCTGATGAGTGAGATCTGGGGTCGTGTCTGGATGCAAAGCCTTTGCTTTCTCCTGTGCGTTGATTGGGAGAGGACATAGGGAATTACCTTCTCAAAGCCTCATGCTCAGCTTTTCAGTAGGGCAGGATTCACTGTTGCAGTGAGTATGTCCTTTTCCCAAGTCTGGCGCTGGGCTTCTGCATGCATGGGGTTTAAAGGAAACAAAATCATTAAATTAAGCGTAGTTTTTTTAAGAAATGTATCACTTAAAAGATCAGGAATTGTCAGAGTTCAGTTTGTGAAGGTCTTTTAGCTGAGGAATATCAGGCTAAGTTCTCACTTAGCCTGATAGTGAAAAGTGCTCTGTGGCAGACAAATGTCATCAAGCTCAAGGGATTCAGCCTTATCAGGTCTCTTCAGGGATGGCAGCTGGCTCATGGACTGCACTTCGGGGATCTCTGACTCAGGTATTTTCAAGGAAGTTATGCTTAGTTTTTTAAACAACCTTTTCTTCATTTGTAAAACGGAGGTAAGGCTTCCTTTTTTTTCATTTAACCAGGTACATATGTTGGGAGGTAGGGAGGCGCTCAGAAATGAGGCCATTAAGCAGGTTAATTAGAGGTCTATAAATGTGAAGTTGTTATCATTTGAGCATTGCTTTCAATTAAATTAAACATGAGGAAAAGCTTTCCAAATAGAGGATAAAGGATGAAATCCTGTGTTCTTTTGAACATTCTGGCGTCACTCCAGCAAAGCACTTAATCACTTGCTTAACTTTCTATATTTGAAAGCAATTGGAACTGTTCACATACCTTAATTTTAAGCATTTACTTAAGTATCTGCTGGATTAGCACCAGTGGGCCCAGGACCATCACTGAGCTTCAAATAAGGGCAGAGGTAGAAGAAATTTAGACCCACAAGGTATGAGCCCATGGGAAGACAGGCAGAAAACACCTGTGTTGTTGTGGCATAGAGTGGCATTGATTGTTTTGAAGCAAGTCTCTGCCATTGCAGTCTGTTTAAATATTAATGCTGCAATATGCTTTTTGGTGTTTAAATGGTCAGCTTAATTTTGGAAGCTCATACATTTGTGATAACTCCAGGGATGGAAATGTTTCATAATCTTAACACAGTGCCCTTTCTGGATGAATAATCAATTCCATAGAGCTAACTGCTTGTCTACTACTTTGCTGTAAGCCTACCAGCTACACTGTATTGATATAATAAAATAAAGGTGTTATTTATTCAGCTGTTTCAAATAAAGCAACTAATCCATTGATTTTGAGAAGTTGGCCATTTTTTTGTTGTTGCGTGGTCTTGCTCTTAAGACAATTGGAGCAAAATGAGATGCAGGTCAATGTTGGCTTTTTTTCCTTTGGAAAGATAGCATATCCCAAGACCAGTACCACCATTTCCTTTTTACCTATATAGCAGCTAACTCAGAAAAGTAAGATTTAACCATTTAAAGCATTACAAGGCCATTGCAGAAGAGATTTCCGTTTATTTTTTCCAAGGAATATAACCGACATTCATGTTGTTTTGTGAAATTTTAAGGATTAAAAATAGGTAAAGAAAGACTTTCCCATCATGCCATAAATATAGCAGCTAAATTGTAAAAGGCAAGCATATGTTCTTCTGTCCAGGCAGTTAATGTGAAATTTTGCATGGTTTAGTTAAGTGTGCATTATACATTTTAATGCATTACTGCTGCATGGCTTATGCTGGATAGGACTGAATTTTGGATATGATCCCAGTTGTGGCTGGAGTTGAAACGAGTAATATTTTAATTAAATACACCGTTTTACACAAATGAACCTGAAATGCAATTCAGCTAACAAAACATTTCCCCAGATAGATTAGGAGGCAGCATGCTGTATCCATGGTGTTTGACTACAGATGGACTATGTGAGCTGGAGGTGGTCTCAGAAGAACCATTTGATCATTTTATTACCTATGTTGATACACAAATATGGATGTTAGCCAAACATCTTAGCCAGACTAATATTCTAATATAATTTACAGTATGTGTTTGGCTCCATTCTGCTCATTGAATGAAATTGTTGAAATGTAAAAGATTGCATCAGCTTTTAGAAGATTGCTCTTCTTTTAACTTCTCTACAAGTGAGGAATCTTGTGGCATATATGCTTAAGTGTACATTAACCTCCTTGTCATAGTTGTTATAACTGAGACTGTGACTAAACCCTGAGCCTAGAAAGCTCTGGGAAGTGGAAGCTTTGTGGGAATTTTTTGCTCAGCTAGGATGAAGCAGTGTCTGTCTGCTTTCATGGTGCAGAGGGTCTCTGCTGGTGCCATGGGCTGCACTGGGTGAGAGGTTGCAAAGTTTGCATGTCTCTGCTGTGAGATGGAGTAACTCAGGCTTTTTGCTGTGTTGCACTACATAGATGGATGAAAAAAAGCAGTGCCACACATTCAGTGCTGGACTGACAGTCTGACGCTACCAGCTCTCAACCAGACTAACCATCCCACTGAGGTTGTTGTCTGGATAATTGCTGAGCCTGGACAAGAGCCTGGCTATTCTTTGGATGTCCATACTTTTTGTTTGAATGTCACTCAGTTAGCTTGAAGTTCAACTTTTCTTGGTACCAAGGTTCCAGGCTATAATCAAAGAACCCCCTCTGAGGACTGAGCAGCGACCCTGACATCTCAGAGTTACAAGGAATCACAGGAACACCAGGGATTAATTGTTGAATGATGGTTGCGTTCTCTGTGCTTAGGAGTGGGGACAGCAATTTTACCTGCTAGGTGGAAGAACCGTCTCCTCCCTGCCTGGCCAGTCTAGCTGCTAAATAGTGGAGCCCTTTGCAGCATCTGCTCCCTGCCAGCTCTTCATGTTCTACTCCTCCTCGAGGACAAATATTTCCTCCCCACCCCTCTAAAGCACGGCCCGTGGCCATCTGATTAATGAAAGTATTTTATGGTCCCATTGCTAGGGGTATCTGGGCATGTCACACAGTCTTTAATGTATGAGTCTGTAAAGCAGTGGTGTGAGGTAGGGAAATGACGTTACCCCTCTCTTACTGATGGAGACCTGAAACTAATGGCTTGCTTGAGATCTCAGAGGAAGAATGTTGCAGAGTGTGGATTCCCATGCAGATCTGTCATGTCTTAGGCTTGTACTGTAAGCATCAGACCATCCTTTCCATCTTTTACTCTAGTTAGAGGTTACTCGTGTTTCTTCAATAACAGGAAGGAAACTTAACCCTTCAGACAATTATGTATTTATTGTGTATGTCAGATCATCTGCTGGTAAAAAGAAATAAAAGTGTATGAGAAAGATGTATAAAACATATTTTAATGGCAAATCTTTTAGATCATAGTTTCCTGTATACAAATGGTGTAATATTTATCCCAGGTGCTCAGATGTGGTGTTGTATTTATAAAGATAATTGGAAAAACATGTTCTGTAAGTAAGAGTAATAGACATGCAGGCAGTAGGTCCTTCAGGGCATAAGTAGTCATAGGGGAGGTATATGTGTATTATACACAATCAGTAGAAGAGTTTCCATAGGGAAAAGCCTTTTGAGTAAGCAGCAAGTTATCTGCTTAGCCAATGATGGGGTTTTTTCCAAAGTGTAATATGTTGGCATGCATTTTTCTGTTTGATATGTGTTCCTGGTCAGACAGACCCCACTTTCTGAGCAGAACCTTCAATGTTCATAGACAACTTTGTGCACAGGAAGGAAAAAACTATTGCTCCATCTCTGGAAAGAAAAATTATCTGTTTATTGGGGCATCTTGTTTACCAAGATTCCTCCTGAGTATATTCTTTAACAGACCCAATTTCAATCCACAGAAACTGTTTACGGCTGAATTTTGAGCCTTGTAAGAAAATGGTTTTTAATGAAAAATGGTCCAGACTCGTTATTCTATACATCTGTTATCCTTTTTTGATTGAACTGTAGGAGTACCAAGCAACATCCATCCCTTAATCATATATTAGAGTCATAGATCTGATTTCTTCTCATTTTCATTACCTCCTGCAGATCAGGGACTTGAAAACCTCCAGGTTTTCATTGCAGGGACTAGTTCTAGCTCCTTCCCTTGGCTCCTTCTATGTCTGTATTTGTTCCTGTACACCCCCTGATAACCATGCAGCGTGAGTGGGCAGCTGGCATCCATAGGGAGCTTGCCCCATGCTTAGCAGCTTCATGTCCATGCTGCCGAGCAATCACAGAGCAGAGGAGAGGCGTGGTTTATACCCTGGTTGCCCAGTGTGTTTTGGCTTGAGGTCCAGTTCAGAGTCAGCCAGTCAAGAAACCAAGGATTTGGAAAGGTGAAGGAAATCCAGAGATCTACAGATCTCAAGATTTTACCCTTAGCTTTTCTCCAGGTAGTTTTGTCAACCTCCAAGGACGTAAAATGCTGATAATGTCATGACAGCGCAGTCTGCTCCTGTAGATGAACATTCTCTTGTTTACCTGCAAGCCCCATCAGGGAGCCTGGCTGAGGAGAGTTTTAGCACACAGTCATATGCCAAGAGATGTCTCCAGCTAACATGACTGTTCATGCTAGAAAAAAATGGCCAAAGGCAGATGGACACACTGCAGCACCCTCCCATCTGCATTTGCCATGCCAATTCAGCAGGCCACCTCTGTGGGGTTCTTGCATTTGTGACAACTGTGGCAACTCTGCTCTCACTGGTGGGAGTAGTCAGACTCTGTAACAGATACACCAGTGAGAGGACAATGGAGGCTGCCTGGAAGGATGAAAAATGATACAGCATCTGAACTTTTCGTGGGGATAAATAATGAGACAGAACTGTCTTGAAATGGGGTTTGCAGAAATAAATACTTCCTAGAGCACGACATAAAGGTAAAATACTTGGAAGAGCTTTCAGAGAACTTGAATCCAATTAATGTCACAAGAAATTATTTCCAATCTTGTCATCCATTTTAGACTTATATTCCATCTTCTAGAGAAACCGAAAATCTTTGGGTAAACTGCTAACCGGGAAAGCAGCACTTCATACCCATTCCCTCACTCTGCACTTCACCTGCCCCAGCAGGGTAGCACAGATTTACCCTTTACAAGGACTTGGGACAGCTGAGAGACAGGAGAGAG
Organism: Cettia cetti; assembly: GCA_013401135.1. Classification (NCBI taxonomy): domain Eukaryota; kingdom Metazoa; phylum Chordata; class Aves; order Passeriformes; family Sylviidae; genus Cettia; species Cettia cetti. Next base: position 11,332 of record VZUI01046048.1, on the reverse strand, counting down.
CATTAGAAATCCCCTATGAACTCTTTATATCCATGAGTCCAGTATAAATATTAGGAAAGAAAGAACAGTAATAACCATCTTATGTCATCTCTGAGGTATACACAGAGCAGGTTGTGTAGCACCTTTCGGAAATAACTGACTTTAGTCAATTAGTGTCTTACTGTTGTAATTAAAGATACTGAACTTATGATGTTTAGGGACAAAACCACACCTTGTTGAGATGCTCCTAAAGGTTACAGAAGCATGAGCAGAGTACCAAACATGACCAGCTGAGAGTATGGTCACTGATTTTGCCAAAAGCCTCTCAAACACTTAAAGGTGATCCTGGGCCCTGACCGTCCTTTTGATAACACCAACCACTGAGAGCAGAATCACAGCTCTCGGGCTCACTGAGAGAGACACAGCTGTTCAACAGCAGAGCCAAGAGCAGAACAAGAGTCCTCAAGTCCATATCCTGTTCAGTAAAACATATAATTATCCCAGTTTTCACCTCTGTTCTGCACCCATAAGACTTTTTATATTTTTAGCTTTCCTGCAGTAATTGGCTTTGGGCAAATTTGAAGTAAGCTGGTATTTTCCATCTTATATTTTTTTTGCTCATGATAAAGACAAAGCTTTTTGCTGTTTTAGTGTCATGTAGGACAGCAGCTTTAAGAGTGGGCAGAAACTGTTTAGAAGTTCTCTGTGCTTCCAGATTCTCTGTGAGAGCGTATTATGAGACAGCTGAGTGCCTGAAGCGGTTTGATTTCTGTTTTCCTCCTGCAGATTGTCGATGGCAAACTCTGGTTCCAGTTGGATTGCGGAAGTGGCCCAGGAATCCTGGGGATTTCTGGCAGGGCTGTCAATGATGGAAGCTGGCATTCGGTCTTCCTGGAGCTGAACCGCAATTTCACCAGCTTGTCCCTGGACGACAGCTACGTGGAGCGCCGCAAAGCCCCCCTCTACTTCCAGACACTCAGCACAGACAGCTCCGTCTACTTCGGCGCCCAAGTCCAAGTGGACAACGTCCGCAGCCTGACTGACAAGAGGACAACGCAGGTCCTGAGCGGCTTCCAGGGCTGCCTGGACTCAGTGGTCCTAAATAACAATGAGCTGCCCCTCCAGAACAAGCGCAGCAGCTTCGCAGAAGTGGTTGGCCTGACGGAATTGAAGCTTGGCTGCGTCCTTTATCCCGATGCCTGTGAGAGACACCCCTGCCAGAACGGCGGCACCTGTACTGCCGTGCCATCTGGTGGTAAATGTTTTCATTACTTTATGGGCTTCCCCCTCTCTGTTTTCCTCTGTAATTTATTGCCAGAGATGGTTTTATGCAGCAACATGCTTGAAAAATCTCATGAACTCTATAAAACTCTGATAGGTATTGCAAATTGGGTAAAAGCTGTTTGCTCTATAAATAACAGTGAAATGGTGCCCCTTCTTATTGCATTAGTGTTCCAGGAGGAAATTGATTTATTGGCTGTTAGTATAATCCTATTTCTATAGAAACCAATAGAATTACAATTACTGTAATGTTCAGCTGGATTTTTCAGAATCCATTTACAGCATCCTTACAGCATTTGGGGGCTGTATGCAAAGATGGTGATTTGAAATGTCCATCACAGATGCAACAGCAGTGTTCCCTTACTCTGTTTCTGAAGCTGTCACAAATAATTACTGAGCTGTCCGCAAACACCCTCGTTCTTTTGTAAGTGAATAATTTTATTACATGTCTGCATGGAAAATGGCAAGTTGGGCCCATTATAAACCCCCCTGAACTGTATTTTACAGCTTTCTTGGAGGCCTGAGTGCTCTAAGGTCTAAGTAATATTATCCAAATTTTATAGGGCATTGATTTAAACTATGCTTGTGTTGGAGTTTCCTGTTCAGTGGTTATGTGGTGGTTTGTGTGTGATTTGATACCAGTGACTTACTGCAGTGCACAAGTTACCAGAACAATCAACAAGTAAGCATAAGAAAAGCAAGTGGCACACATAGAACATTCCCTCTCGGGCAGTTCTCTTTCTGCAGTGTAGGAGTTTCCCTTCCAATTCCCCATACTGTATTAGCATTCAGCACTGCACACCTTTTCTGGCAGAATAAAACTTCTTTGGAAAGGAGATTGCTCAACAGAGAGGTTTTCTGCAAGTTTAGAGCTTTCCATCCACTTACTGTCAGGGAGTTTTGGTCATAATTCTCTAGGGAAGTTCCCACTAAACTCTTGTTTTATGGAGCATTTTACCACTGTCCCAGGGCTTTCTGCTTTAATGTGTCCATGCAACTCCCTTGCATCCATAGTTATTGTTTCTGTTTTTCATTAGTTTAAGCCTGACTCTCGTATTTCCTTTGTGAGTTCCCTTCACCACACTGATTTTTTTAGGCCCAAAGTTCAGATCAATTCAAGACTGACATGTGGTGAGATCTGAGCAAAACTGTGATACGTTTCTCAGTTGGATAACCCCACTCTTATAAAGTAAGTCCTGAAATTATCCATGCTGGGCTGTCTCAGCTAGCATCCACTCTGGATCTTCGGCTTTGATTCAGCCACCTCTTCTCCCATGCTATCACAATTGATGCATTAGGGATGCTATCAGCTTCACTGTTGATGGAAAGAGATGGGAGGACAGTTAGAGGGAATGAAGCACAGCCCTGGCAATCCAGGATGTGTTGGGGGGCATGAGGAGAAGTGTTGCTGCATGTGTGTTTTTCCTTAAGGGCAGAAGAAAACAAGGCAGAAGAAAATAATTCTGAGACAAATGTATGCTGCAGCCACTGGAAGAATTGCTAAGCATGATTATTGAAATTCCTAGGAAATATGGCCGTAGTATGTACAGGAACGTATGTATGATGGCTTTGATTCAGAGTCCATGCTTAATAAATGAGGTTAACCATTTGCCTCACATCCTAGGAAGCATGAGAATAGTTCCTTCTTTTAATTTTATTTAAGTCTATTTACAGTATTGCTCAGCAATCTCATGATGAGTAAATTGAAACCTTTCTAACAGAACTCCTTACAGTAATTCTTTTTTTCCCAGCACCATGTGCATGCCAATTCAAACTGAGGGGAGACACGAGGTAGGGGAGAAACAAGCAGCCCTGAAGTTTGGACCCATCTTATCACTGGAATGGCAAATACCATTTTCATGTCAACAAAATTCGCTGCTGGAAAGCAGTAACAGAACTGATTTAACTTGCCTATGTTCCTGCCTCGGCGAGGGGCATGTGCCCTGCAGGGATGTTTTGGCTGCCTGCCGTCAAAAAATCTGTTTGCTGTTTTTACTGTCTCAGCAGTGTGTGTAAATAAAGGATTGTTATAAAGCCATAATTCCAGTGCAATGGGCCCTGACTGTATGCTGGTGGTTCTACAGCCTGGCCCTTAAGGAGAAGGCATGGGCATTTCTGCATCCACTAGGCAAAGCAATTCTGTTGTTAGTGTCCTCCATATGCTGAAAGACCACGTAATTAAATTCTAAGAGCACAAGAGTCCAACAGCATTGCAAGACCTAGTTGCAGAGCCACAAATTGAAACATGCATTTAAGAACCATCAACATTGCACTTTCCGACATAGATGACTTTAACAGCCGATTTCCGTTTAAAATAGGAAAAAAACCTTGATTTTTTAAAGAATTGTCTTAAGAATGAAAACAGCAGCTTTCTTCTTTTTTGGTGAGGGGAATAATGCAAAAATATATTGTGCAAAGGTCCTTTTCCCAATCGCAGGGCATTCAGTAGCATCAGGATCTTTTGACTAGTATTTTCTATTATATAATCCTCCTTTTTCAGTTTTTGGAGAATAACGTTCCTTTTCCTAAACAGAGAGTATTTGGCATAAGATTTGTTTTAATAAATACACCCTCTTATTCAAATTTTACAAGGCAGATTTCATATAATGTTAGCATCCTTTTTGTTATGGACAACCTACTGTGCTTTACAAGACAATTAGGAGAGAGAGAAAGAAAGCTGAGATTTATAGCTAGCTTAAGAAGAAAATAGTCAAGCAAAGGTTACCCAACATTATAACATGAAAGAGTTGCTGGCTACATACCAGAAGTCAAAGAGGCCATGCCTAATTTAAATATAATTTGCATAAATTGAACATCTACGACACAAACCTCTATAACAGTGTTCCTGTTGTGAGATCTTCCTTCCAGTACAAATGCCTACTGCCTTGTTAACCATTAATTTAAAAAAAGATGCCTCAATTGCCTTTCACTTCATCCTGTGGTTATGGGAATAGGGTCATACCATGGCCCTGTTTGGGCAAGTGCTCTGTATGCACTAGGGGTGTGTCCATGCCACTGCTGTTAGGGTTTGGATGGATACATTCCCAGCAGCTTCACAGGGCTGTGCCTGGGCTACACAGAGCTCAGGACTGACCACAGAGGTGTTGCCCCAGAGCAGGACTGGCTGAGGACCAAGCTGACCCACCATAGCTCTTTCTGCCTGACCTCTCTGCATATGGAACAGGGCAGAAAGGGAATCTCAGCCTGTATGAGACAGTGCAGGCAGCTCAGCTGGGAACTCCAAGAGTGCAAAAAAGCCTCTCTGCTTTCAAAAAAACCTTTCTGCTGGCTCTGGTTTCTGAGTCAGCAGAAAGCAACCATGACATGAACCTCTGCTTGCTCTCATGGCCACAGTGTTGGCCAAGTGGTGAAAGTGGTTCAAGAGGGGGCACTGCATATTCTGAGACCCCATGAGGTGAGAATCATGGGGTGATCCCATGGGGAGATCCAATGCATGCTTAAATAGGGGTTGGCAGAGAGGGATGAGTACTCACTAGGGTTGTCAGCTCAGGAGACTCATTGGAGAAAGAGACACACTCAGGACAATTTTCTTGGGAGACAGTTGAAACCACAGCCCTGAAGTATAGGACACATTCTTCCAGAATTTTCAGTCCCTATGCATAATTGTGGGTCAGTAAAGCAATTTTTAAAGAAAGTTAGCATTTTGAAACCTGACGAACAGCGTGACTTTCAGAAACAGCTCGGCTATTTGAACTGAAATTTCCCAAGAAAATTCAACCAAGTTTTTAAAGTGTGGTTAAGCTATAAGCTGCTGAATATGAGGTCTTAAAATGGGAAATGTCACACAACCTTAATAATAGTGTGGTACTTCCAGGGCTGCCAATAGTAAATGTATGTTTATCTGCATGAGTAACAGCATGAGCAATCTCAGCAATAGAAAGCTTTACTGTAATCACATGCAAAGACTGCACCAAGGTTTTCAACCACAGAGAAACCTCATGCCTGTAAAGGGTGCAATTATAAGTATAGTTATTTCCTTTTAATTTGATCAGTCCTATATACATCTGGCTTTGATTAAAGTAAATGGCTTATATGAGTAGGCGATTTTATTTTAACCTGAAGCATTTGAGCAGAAATATCTACTGAGTCAAGGACTGTGGGCAGAGTGTGAGGACATAAACTCATTTCGCTTTCCCTACTCTTCACTTTTCCTCTATTCTTTTTTTCTTTTTTTTCCATGAACAGAGCTGAAATCCAAAGGGAGGAGAAAATGCAACATGGCACTTGGGTGGTGGGTTTAATACATGTTTTAAATGCTGTTGGCAACATTACTCATGGCTGGTTTTGAGGGTCAGGTAGTTCACGAGAAAGAAACAAGGGAAAAATTAGTGTAATAATACCACTGACCTGGTCTTACTAGTGTTCTTGATCTTGCTTTTTCACACAAACAACCCAGCATACTGTGATGTGAGTATACCAAATGTACATCAATTTTTTTTTAAAAGCTTGTTTAGAAATTTTGGGGGTGTTTAATCTTTTTTATAGCTATGATTACAGGCATCTGTTCTTGAATTCCCACTTTAAAAACACGTAAGTGCCAATCCTCTCATAGAAAGCACAGGTTTAGCAAAGACTGAGGTTCATTTTCATACCAACTAGTGGCAAGAGGCAATGATTTGTTTGAAGACAGATAAGTTAATTCTGAAGTGTCAGGACTGCATGGCTGAAGAACACACACTACATGAAGGTGGCCTGGTTTGACTACAGACCTACCAAAATAAAAATGCTGGGAGAGGTCCTCTTCACCTTCAGTAGTTCTCATCAGATAACTTGCTATGCTCATGGCAAGGGCAGGGCTGTTTCTGGACATTGGGTTTGTCAGGTCTAGCTGCACAGCAGGGAGAGAAACTACACAGAGAGACAAATGGAAAAGGCAAAGCACGTTAACAGATGAAAGCCAGCCTGTCTTGCATGGGATAGATAGAAACAGGAGCATACACATGTTAAAAAAAAAAAAAATAATAAATTGGCAGCAGTTTGGAGCATCCTCTTTAATAAAGCCAAGTAAACCTGAGAATAGACAGACATTCAGATGCTCAGGCTGGGAATGCTACCAGCTGAGATGTTCGCTACATAATGACACCCATCTGCTGATGGCACCGTGCCTTCCTTCTGCCACTGCCTCTGCTTCTTAAGTGCCAAGCAAACATAGGTATGGGCAGGGAGCCGGTGTAGTGTCCTGTCTTACTGCATGTTGCTCTTCAGTAAGGTTCTGGGGTGAAAAACACCTTCTCCTCTGGATAGGGACATACCAAGAGAGCAGTAAGAGAAACTGTTTGAGTCACAGTGGGAAGATGAGATTTAACTATGTAGAGGGGACTCAGATTAACGAAGGAGCATGAGATAGAAAAGCCTTATAAAACAACCAGTAAGGCTGATAATAACAACTGTAGATCCAAGACAATGTGTAGACCTATGTCTACATAATGATTCAGGTCATGAATGATATTTGATGCAAATCTTCTGATTCTGATCTCTCCCTGGGCTTTACTTCCCACTGTGGAGAGGCAAGGTTTCAGAGGGCAGGATGGGGCTGAATTGGAAGACAGCTGGTCCCAAAGCCTTGAGCTACAGGGCTACTTACTCCCACAGTGAGTCTGCTGGTCCTCAGCACCAGCTGTTGGACTCCACAGACCAACTGCTGCTGCTGCTGCTCTGCAGGACTTGTTAATGTAGATACAGCCTAAAAAGGCTGTATTGTTGCTCATAGCTTGTTGTTGCTCTTAGGACAGCTATTGGTGCATGCTGCTATGGCACATGCTGAGAAAGTTGTGGTCCCATCCTAGAAGCATTCCAGAGCTTCCTGTCTTTTTCCACTGATTCCCTCTGAAAAAATACAGTGGTAACATAACAAAATTTGCTGCCCTGGAGAATGCAGATCAACATTTCTAGGAAGGAAATATTCATTCCTCTTGGAGGAAGCTCAGATGGACTGTATGATCTTAAATGCTTATGAATTTCCAAGACTTCGGTGCTTTCATTATGAACATGATCAAGCCCTACATTGTTTAAAAGAGATTTTTCATCCCTTGCTGAGAAAACAGGACACTGAGCCTTTTCTCATCCTTGAATGTTAGAAGTTTGTTATTCTTGTTCTAAACAAGAGGGAAGAAATGAATGGTACATTAGCATGATATTGAATTAGAAGTATAATAAAAATTCTTTATTAGACCCAAGGTGCACTCCTAACCAGAAGGGTTTTCTTTACAATTTACCTTTGTCCACAGCCATGTGGCTAAAATAAGCAGTAGCCAGCAAAATTACAGCCTCTGCTGTGAGGTTTGGAAAAGGATTAAAGGTCTGGCAGGTCTTCTGGCTGAGCTGCTATATGCTGTCTACTGAGCCATCATATCAGCTCTTCTCTTCCCTCCTCCATGAATTTTGACATATGCTTTGGTGTGTTGGAGACCTGGCGGGTGAATGCTTTGCAGCTCTGAGCATGTGTGTCACAGAAAAGTTCTGTGTCTTTTGCCAGTGGCTTGGACTTGGCAGGTGTATGGCAGTGAATCCAATGAGAGAAAACACCAGTGATAAATATGGTAATTTAATACTGTCTTGCTTTAGTGCCTTTTTGGTTTCTGACTTTGATCCTTTGACTTAGTATTCTACAGGGAATACTTTAGTCTTCTAATATCTGATGTGTGTTCCACCATCATTAAATCAAATTGTGTGAAAAATGTAGGCTTTCACAAGCAGACTTTTATTTTTCATACACTGCTGGACAGGGCTCTGACCAAACTGGTACATTCAGTTTCATCTCTTCTTAGTATAAAATGCCTAAGTCCATGTTTCTTTTATAGTATGTGGTTAAAGTATTTTTTTCATCAAATCAATGCTTCTCAAGTTTTCTATAATGAAAAAATGGAAACAGAATATGTTACAGAACTTAGAATATAGCTGAAACAAACACAAGATATGAAAAGAAAGTGATTCAAAGGCTTTGTCTTACAAATGATTGACCTAAGAAATTGGTTAAAAAGCAACAAAAACTTGGCTTTTAGCATCACTTTAGAGTTATGGAGGTTTATAAAAGATCAGATAACAAATAGAATAACATATATATTCTGCTATTATATAAGGCAGCAGAATTGATTATGAATAAAGTGGTTTATATTTGAATTGAACATTCTCCTTTTGCTTAAGCTCATTGAGACTGTAAAAAACATATAAAACATTTCTGTAAATTTTTGAACTATAGATGTCACTGTTCAGTCATAAAAAGGAAGCACTGAAACAGCCTTATTTATTCATGCTGTGAATTCTGCCTAGAGTCACAGGTTTGTAACTCTTCGGACCCAGATCTCTGTAGGTCCAGAAAGCTGTTGACATTGTCTGAGCGATATATTTTTAAGACACAAAAAGAAATAATCCCATCTTGCTGATGCTGACTGAACATGCTTTCTGAGAAGCCCAAAAGTTGAATAATTTATCTTCTTAACTATAACCTTGGAAAGATCAGTGTGTCTGTGTCCCTTCTTGTAGCAGAGCAATGAAACAGCATGATATTTGAGTATCTATTTCATTTCTCTTCAATTAAATAGTATTGGACTCTTGACTGAGTATGCCAGCAAGTCTGGTTCCAAGTTTATTCTCAAATGTCTGTCCTCATGAAAGAATTCGATTAGAGTAACTGAACAAGGCAAATTGAACCATATAGGACATAAAAATGTGGGAGTCTTGATGCAGAATTGCTTTTTCCTTATGCCTCCACTGGGTTTTTCCATATTGTTTCCATAAAATTCTTTTTCTGGAAATTCCTGCCATGTTTGCAGAAAGAGTAACTTTTAAAACAAATATTTGGATTTTTTTTCCAGATGTATAGATATAGAAAGTTTTTAAAAATATGTTTAAAAGGCTCACCACTGAGAGATGATATTTCCACTATATCAATTGATCACCAGTAATTTTGATACTGAATTGAGTTGCACTCAACCATTTCAGCTCTAACTGCAGCTGTATTAATGACAGGAAGGTTCCTTGTTTTAGTTGCTTAATATGCTATATTAAAAAGTATGTGAACCCCATAACTGGAGCTTGAACCTTGCCTACATATCTGTTTAGGACATTTGGATTATATAAGGAACTTCTTAAAAGATCTGCCAAAGTTTTTTTTACAGATGCCCAGGAAAATTTTGCTCATTCAACAGCTTTAACTTAGGAGTCTCCTGCTGCCAGGGACTGTCTAAGCCATCTCATGGCTTTTACAGCCTACATGTTCCCTGCTTTTTTCAAGTGAAAAAGCAGTCAGATTTCCATATCCAGTTCACAACATTAAGAGATGCTCTTCCTCACTGGATTTCTTTGTGACCTTAAATAAAGCTTTTATTAATAGCACTGTCCCATATGAACTCACAAGGAGAGAAAAAAAGATTGTCGTTTGATACTTGGCAGGGTGATGTGTTTAAAAACTTTTTTTTTTTTTTTAATTTTGATGTTGCCCCCTGTGTTGGCAAAAAACATAGAAATGGGACTTCAGTCCCTAACAGGGTCCCCCTCCATGTGAAAGTTGCCACATCTGATGAATTGCTTTCAGGGCTTAATGAGAATTTGATAGCACACACTGAACATAATCAGCTCTGATTAGGGCTGGTATTGCCCAGGTCAGCTGGTATTTTGAAGTTTATAGTTTCTGCCTTGATGCACTTTATAAAACTGGTGTTTTATTACTGTCACATCCCCCTTGTGTCATCCTTGTAAAGGGCAGAGATGGAAAAGCTCTCAATTGATGTATTTGTTCATTGCTGAAGCCCCAAAAGAGAGTAGACTGCTGCTATCAGCAAACATTTTCAAAAAGTTGGGAAATACACCCTTGATCTAGAATATTTCTTGTTATCTTTCTTAAAAGGTGTTTACAAATGACATTTATTCTTACCTGAATCATGACAATTAGGATGGTCTGGGCTGCTGTAATTCCTCTGGTCCCTGGTTGTAGACATGAGCTCTGATCGTCTGGGCATCTCAGATTGACAAACTCTTGACAAGCATTAGTGTGGAACCCATGGACAGACCAGAATGAGTGTAAACATCCCCTTGCCCCCACAGTACAATTTATTTTTCAATGTAAAGCCAAATGGGTCCTCTCTTTTAGACAGGCTCAGTGGTAGGAGTCTAATTTCCCTCTCTCTGTCTCTCACCCCCCAGGGTACCATTGCAATTGCCTCTCCCAGTTTACAGGAAGGAATTGTGAGTCAGAGATCACAGCCTGCTTCCCAAATCCTTGCCGGAATGGAGGCTCATGTGATCCCATCGGCAATGCTTTCATCTGCAACTGCAAAAATGGCCTGACAGGAGTAACGTAAGTGTCCCTCCCCAGGTGGGCAGTGGGAGCTTTTTGGCTCAGTGATGGTGGGCTTTTTGATCAGGCATTTTGTACCCAAAAGCTATGATTCACCTCACAAAAAATAACCCCAACCTTAGCATTTATTCCAAGTCTGAGCTAATGACAGCTGAGAAATCCCTGAGTCTTGCATGCTCACAATTTTTTTTTCTGAATTTACCCTCCTAAACTGTTGATTCAGGATGTTATCATGAGACAGTTTTCTCTGAGATACACATATTTAAGTGTTGCTAGCTTTTTGAACAGTCTCATAAAACCTGTGGAAGCTGCTGTGTAATCCTTGTTTTGAAAATGGATCAATTACTTAGTCACCTTAGCCCTGACATAAAAAGCTAATTTATTGCAGTAATTTTTTTTTTTAATCCCTGCCTTGATTATAAACTTGGTGTAGACACAAAAAATCCCCACCTGCCCATCAACATGCTTTTTCCCTCATCTGGTTTGTCTACTGTTTGTACCTTTTCCTCTTTTCCTGCATTTTACTACCTCTTGTTCTTTCCAGTTCTCTTTTCTATTTATGGTTTCTGTTCTTTTCTCCCCCACCTCTAATATTTGTTTATTTTATCTCCAGATCTAAATAATTTTACATAGTCAGTGTATCCTTCTCTCCTCTCCTCTCCTCTCCTCTCCTCTCCTCTCCTCTTTCTCTTTCTCTTTCTCTTTCTCTTTCTCTTTCTCTTTCTCTTTCTCTTTCTCTTTCTCTTTCTCTTTCTC